>JAJOOR010026587.1:0-18053 GCA_036250505.1 Solanum acaule
TTTAGATAGATGTTGGAATTGTTCTTCTTTTATTTTTTTAGCTGGATATATTTGAATTTTATTTTACACATAACAAATTCTTTGATTTATTATTTAATCTGTTCAAAGTACTTGTTATATTATTACTTTTTTTCTTTAGTTACGATTTATAATGTGTTTACATCACATATATTCCATGTTTGTAAAGTTTGGCATTTATGAATATACAAATTGAATATGAATATTTGTGTTATGTCAAAAATTTAATAGATTAATATTTTAATAAATTTGGAATCAACGCTAATTGAAATGTTGCAAAACTTTAAAGTGACATTTATAAATGTCAAAAAAACTTTTTTACCATCATTAATCTAAATGTCAAAAAATTTAACTGATATTTTTTTATATGTCATTTATTTAATACCTTTATTAACCTAAATGTTTGGAAATTAAGTGACATTTTTGGTATACATTGTAAATAAATGTTAATTTATTCTTGACATTTTTTGTGCATGTCATAAATAAATGTCGTTGATTTATTATCGTCATTTTTGTATATGTCGTAACTAAATGTCGCTTAATAATTACCGATGTTTTATTATGTGTTGAATAATTTACGACACTCAAATTTCCGACATTTGTAGTAAATGTAAACTAAATGTTGGAAAATGAATTTACGACATTTAAACAGCTTAATACGACATTTATATTGTGTCGCCATATCTCTATTTTCTTGTAGTGTTTTGTAGAGTAAAAGAAAATGAAAAAGTAGAAGAACACAATATTGATAGAACAACTGGTTGGATTTATATGTATTAACTTTTATGTATTTATGTATCATGCCCATAAAATTGTGAATGCAACATTACTATTTATAACTTTAACTTCAGGATAATGAGATCTAATAATGAAAGATATGAAATTACATGTATTATGTTGTGTAGTCAATTTTTTAATTTGGCATCTCGAAATGGATATATTATTCATGATACATTATTATTTCTAAAATATTTAGTAAAATGTTAGGTAGTGTAATCCTACCTTATACATTAAAGTAGTAAAGATTGTCCATAAGGTGTTTAATTTTAGATACATAGCCTTGATGGATCATCCATACCTTTTATAATATTATGTAATCGTGTTTTGAATTGTGTTTTCGAGATGGGTAGATTTGTCAATACATTACTATTTATGTATCTTGTTTAAATTTATAAGTATTGTATTTAATAATAGATACATTAAATAATTAATTGTTACCCATAAAATGTTAGATTTGAGATCGATACATGACTATGTGGTAGTTGCTATGTAATTGATGTTGCGAAATAGAGTTAGAATAGAAGCAGTATACCTTGTATCCTAACTCTAAACCTATTCTAACTCTAATGTATCTCCTTAGATTTATAGTTGTACAAGGATTCTACTTGTGGCTGTATGTAATTGTATAAGTAGCATGCATATTGTACGCAATTATCACCAAGAGATAATATCCTTCCTTCTCTCTAGTTGTGTGTTTCTATATAGTATCAGAGCATTAACACACACAAACCTATGTTGCATCAAACTTATTCAAGAACCAATGGCTTCCTCTTCACTGTCAGCCTCTTTGTCCCTCTTCATTGCACCATCTTATGGTTGTGTGTCCTATCAAACTTAAACCTACCAATTACCTTATATAAGAACACAAATTCTACAACTGATAAAAGTAATGAAGGTGACTAAGTTGGTCCAAGAAAAGAAACCTGATGAAGTTGAAACTCCAGCCAAAGATAACAATGGAAAGGTTATTGATGGACAAGAGAAAGACTTCGACAGTAATTGGGATGAGCAAAATGTTCTGATAAGAACCTGGATCTCAGGAACTATGACTAAAGATAATATGTATCTCATTGTAGGCTTCTCAACAGTCAATGAGATGTGGGAATACTTAGAGGAAGCCTACCTTCAAGCAACAAAGGATAAATAGTTCCAACTTAAGCAACAACTACAGAACATTAAGTTAGGAACCAAGAAACTTGATGAGTACTTGAAATAATTCAAAGGCATATGTGATGGACTTGCTGCCATACATACGTCAGGAAGACAACAAAGTCATTAACTTTGCCCGAGGACTAGGTCTAAAGTGCAGGACATTTAGGACCGTTATGTTTGGAAAGCCCCCTATCCTACCTTCAATCAATTTGTCAATGCTCTTAGAGGTTTTGACATGAGAGATGAAGAGGAAGAGGTGCCCCAACAAGACTATAACATGGCCTTTACTTCACAGAGAGGTAGGGGTCGAGGGAGTTACAATCACATGAGAGGTAACTCTAGTTTTAACTCATAAGGAAAAGGATTCAGGGCCTCTGGACAGTCAAATAATAATCAAAACAGTCAGAATATGCAGACTACAAACACTAAGAAAGTAAAACCCATGCCTACTCTATGTCAAATATGTGGTAGAAATAATCACACTGCTTTGAAGTGCTTCTATAGGTGGGATTACTCTTATCAAGATGAAGATGATCTTCCGGAGGCCCTAACATGCAGAATACTACATATGAAGATGCTGCAATGTATATGGATTCTGGTGCAACAACTCACACGACAAACACATCAGGTAATCTATCCGATCTTCAAATCTATAATGGGACAGACAAAATAATTGTTGGGAATGGTTCAGAATTAGCAATTACACATGTTGGAAATCTCAACTTCAGGTTTGAAAGTTAAAGATATACTGGTAGTCCCTAAAACAAAAAAGAATCTTCTTTCAGTTAGTAAGCTTGCAAAAGACAATTCTGCAACTCTTGAGTTTGATGAATTTGGTTTCCTTATTAAGGACAAGAAGTCAGGAACACCACTGGCCAAGGGCTCTTATGCAAGAGGACTCTATCAATTGGAAGACAACAATCTCTTTGCCTTAACAACAACATAAGATTGGAAGAAGTCAGGGAGTATTTGACACTCTAGATTAGGACATCTTAGTCTGAAGTCTTTAAAATTTTTGAGTAGCAATAAATGCATCGATGTTAGGAGTTGGAATAAGGTGCCATGTATCTATACTAGCTGTCAATTAGGGAAATGTTGTAAACTTTCTTTTGAGTTGAAAAATAAAATTAAACAGATTCCTTTACACAAAATACATTGTGATCTTTGGGGACCATCACCTGTTGAATCTTCCCAACATATGAAATACTATGTGATCTTTATGGATGCTAATACAATCATACTTGGCTCAATCCTTTGAAGAAGAAATCTGAATTCTTTGAAGTCTTTCTCAAGTTTCAACAAATGGTAGAAAGACAATTTTCAAAAACTATTAAAATTTTCCAGTGTGATGGAGGTGGTGAATTTATCCAAACTGAGTTTGTCAAGCATTTAGAGAACCGTGGCATCATTAGGCAAATATCTTGTCCTCACACTCCTGAGCAAAATGGAGTTTCCGAGAGAAAACATAGACACATAGTGGAAACCTGGTCTGACATTGTTGTTTCTTGCTAAGCTCCCTCAGTTCTTATGGGTTGAAGCATTTCTAACTGTTGTGTTTCTATTAAACAGAATGTCTTCCTCAGTTCTAAAGAATGGGATCCCGTTTGTGAAACTTTTTAGTGCCTCTCCCGATTATAATAGCCTAAAAGTCTTTGGTTGCAGATGTTATCCTTACCTAAAGGGAAATACTAAGTTCTCACCAAAGACATATCCTTGTATATTTATTGGCTATAGTAGCCTACACAAAAGATATATGTGCTACCACCCACAGACTAGGAGGGTGTATGTGTCTAGACATGTCATATTTGATGAGCTTGCATTGCCCTATGTGCAGACTGATAAGCGTAAGATTAATGTCTCACCTCATTTTGCCACTTTTCTTGAATTTTTCTTCACAATGCAGGATCCAAATACCAGTTCAAGTGACACTATCACTTCAGGCGAAGTGTTGGACAACTTGACTGAAAAAATCGCACCAACAACTATAACAGTGGTAGACACTCAAGTTCAACCTGAGCCTTCTGGACAAGTTTTCACTACCTCTAGTTCATAGTATGATAGCGAAGACAACCACAAGGACAACAATGATGGTCAAGATGAGGAAGTTCTGTCAGGAGATGATCAAAGTATTGATAACTCAACAAATTCGACTCATGCATATACAAGTGTAGATGGCACCAATGAAGCGCAAGTGTCCAATGTACAACTGGAAGTTGACTTCTGCAAATTGGCTTAACACTAAGCATATTGATCCTATGAAAACTTCTGTAAATGAAAATGAAGGTTCAAAAGACAATGTAGAGGGACACCACATAATCACAAGGCATAAAGCTAAGCAAATGTCTATAACTCACACCTAACTAGCAGCAAAAAAATTGATCATGGAACCTACCATTGTGAAACAAGCAAGTGCATACTGGTATGAAGCAATGC
The DNA here is from genome assembly GCA_036250505.1 of Solanum acaule. Classification (NCBI taxonomy): domain Eukaryota; kingdom Viridiplantae; phylum Streptophyta; class Magnoliopsida; order Solanales; family Solanaceae; genus Solanum; species Solanum acaule. The sequence goes on from JAJOOR010026587.1 coordinate 4,384, forward strand.
AAGAAGAAGTTGACTCTTTGCACAAAACCAGACTTGGACATTGATATCAAGAACTTCATGCATGAATGTAGTTGGCTCCAAATGGGTGCTTAAGACCAAATTAAAGTCAAATGGTACTATAAATAGGTACAAAGCCAGGCTAGTGGCAAAGGAATATTCACAACTTGAAGACATTGACTTTGAAGAGACCTTCAGTCCAATAGTCAAGGCTACCACTATAAGAGTAGTACTATCAGTTGAGATTATATGGGTTTTCAGATGCAGATTGGGGAGGTTATGCAACAACAAGAAAGTCAACTACAAGATACACAATTTAATTAGGTGCAAACTGCATATCTTAGGCCTCCAAGAAGCAACACACAGTGTCAAGGTCTAGGGCTGAGGCAGAATACAGGGCACTTGCCTCTACTGCAACTGAAATCACCTGGATCACCTACATCCTAAGATATATTGAAGTTTACTTGAAGACAACTCCTACATTGTTTTTTGACAACATTAGTGCATTATACATGACTGTAAATCCAGTCTTACATGCTAGACTAAACACGTAGAAATGGATTATCACTTTGTTAGGGAGAAGGTAGCCAGAGGACATCTCGTCACACGCTTTGTTCGATCAAAGACCAGTTAACTGATATTCACACCAAGACATTGACAAAGCAGGAGTTCACAAAGTTTCGAAGCAAACTAGGAAAGAGTGTTCCACCTCTCACTAGCTTGAGGGGAAGTGTTGTGAAATAGAGTTAGAATAGAAGTAGTATACCTTGTATCCTAACTCTAAACATATTCTAACTCTAATGTATCTCCTTAGATTTTAACTCTAAACCTATTCTAATTCTAATGTATCTTCTTAGATTTGTAGTTGTACTAGGATTCTACTTGTGGCCGTATGTAATTGTATAAGTAGCATACGTAGTGTACACAATTATCACAAATAAATAATACCCTTCCTTCTCTCTGGTTGCGTGTTTTCTACAATTGATACATTTAGTATAAATTCAAATTTACGTATCATATCTAAAAAAAATTAGTGCATGATACATTACTATTTATGTATCTCGTAAATTGATAAGTATGTATTGTTACGAGATACATTAAACATGTGATTCTTGTCCATAAGTTGTTTGGTTTGAGATCAATACATGTAGTATAAATTAGTATTTATGTATCATGCTCGTATAATTTGACGTAGTTATGTATCATATACAAAGAAAATTATGCATATGATAAACACTGATTTAGTTATAAAATAGTACTGCAGATACATAACAATACATATGATACATAGGCAGTAAAAGATAATGAAATTTGTAATAGTTATAAATCAAATACATAACTCTGAAGTCGAGATCCTTCTTCGACTATGACTTCTCCAACTCTAGATTCTTCATGAGTAATGAATCGCTCATTTTGTTTAAATCTGTTTTCAATAAAATCTTCATCGTCAAAAATAAAGATACGACATACATTTTTTTGAGTAGATGAAACTAATTGGATAAACCCACTACTAAAAGATGGAACATTATCCATATGTATTAGAATTTTGTAGATGAAAAAGTAAAAAAAGAATTAAAAATGACGATGATGATTTGGAAAGAAAAAAAGCATGATACATTGCATAAATAGAGACCATTGTAGTAGTGATGTAACAAAACATTGATACAACTAACAAAGGCAAATTTAAGACTAAAAATAATTAAGATACATAGAAAATTTGTGCCTTTGGTAGGTAGATCCAAAATTTCCCCCCTTTTTGAGTGTTTTTTCCGCAATAGATTTAGAAGTCGAGATCCTTCAGCAACTTTGGCTTCTCCAACACCAGATTCTTCTTGAATAATGAATCTTTGATTTGTTTAAATCTATTTTCAATAAAATTCTTCACCGTCATCAAAGATACAACATACATTTTCTTGAGTAGATGAAATTAATTGGGTTATCCCAATACTAAAAGATGGAACATCATCCATATGTATCAAAATTTAGTAGATGAAAAAGTAAAAAAAAAAAAAAAACCTTGAATGATGATAATGAACTGGAAGTATGAAATCTTATGAACTAGAAGTGTAGCTTATCTTCAATTGTGTAGGACAACTTTGTCACTTTGTGTTTTGTTTCCCCTAAGTACTTGAAATTTATGGATACTCTATATAAGTTTGTGACATGAAAATGAAAGAGCTGAAAAAAAAAAAATTTGAGCTTTTTGTTCGTGTTTTCCTATAAAAAAAAAGATCTGAAAAGAAAAAAATGAATGAAGAACTATTTCTTGATTAACTTTAAATCATTAGCTGGAGAGAGAAAATATTTAAAATTTTAGAACAGGAGTGATGGAGGTAACTGGTGATATAGTGGAGTGAATATAGGCATGAAAAAAGGGAGAAAATCGTGGAGTTGGAAGATTGAAAGTTATGTATATGGAAAGGAGAAAATTTAAGAAAAAAGAGATTTTTGTAAATTTTTGAAATAGTAGGGGATAATAGAAAATAAGGTGAAAAATGATGTGTAGTTAGATAATAACTAGACATACTTCACTACCATATATACTTATTTTACCTCTAGTTTAAAATAATTATACATAATACCACTTTTAATATTTATACCATATATTTTAAGAGATTTCATCAGATACAACAATCTCTTAAATATAGTATTGAATAATTATCTTAAAATTTAAACTCCTTAATTAATGGTGCACTAGCAATTCACATTATTTTTCTCACATCAATCGTTTCCCTTCCTCGTCTGTATCTCTCACCCCCACCGCACTTCCTTCACCCACATCCACCATCTCTCTCTTCCTTTAATCCTATCAGTACATATTTGTATCTCCAAATTTCAAAACTAAATCTCTATGAATTTTTGCAGGTTTGTTTAAAAGGGATACTATTACCCCCTGTTTAATAGTGATGGATGAATTTGTTTTGTTGACATATGAATTCTGGATCAACAGTCACAACTGCATTAAAGGGAAAAAAATAAACGAAACAAAATGCATATTCTACACATTCTCTTAGTGTTATGTGAGAAAAATAGTAACAAACCTCCGTGTATTAAAAAACAGTATTTGTTTTGTCGATCGACGGTGGCGAGGGTTCATAAGTTATTCAGAATTTCTTTCGTTTGTTATAGTTCCTGTTTTCCCCAATTTAGCTGACGCCGATAGACATGTTATTATCCCCTAGTTTGTTTGTTTCTTTTAAGAATCTTGATATTACTAACTCATATTACATCTGAACATTTATGAATATGAATAATTAAGTACTTTATTTCACTCTCATACAAATACTCTATCGTCGTGATTTATTTCTAAATTCACGCGTTTCAGTTACATTTCATAATTTGATGTATATCCTTACTATGTATCTGAGATACATGTTTTTAAATATAATATATATAGATAACAGATACATCAAATTAGTGAATTCATTATTTTAAGAGTAATAAAATGAAATTAATCAAATTAGAAAACCAAGATATACATGTTTTTTTGTCTTTTATTAATAATATTAATGAATTTATTATTTCAAAGAATGATAAAATAAAATTAATTAAACATAGATACACTCCTTGATTTCCGTCTTATATTAAGAGATTCGATTAATTTAAATTTTTCAGAATTAATTGTCGATGTATTCTGAAACTCCTCAATTACTCCTCTAATTAGGGAAATTAGTTATAACCAATTAATTTAAACAAATAAAATATGTATCTCAATTTTAAAATTTGGCAGATATAAGTATCTCGCGGATTCAAACTCATGTATCCTATTCACGAAATATGGTAGATGAAGTAATATTTGAAACTATCGGAAATCTTAGTAATTAGGATCTAAACTAGTGAGATTTATGTAGTTTACCCAAAATATATTTGGAATAACAAAGATAGTTGTGTATCATTTTAGCCATATCGTAGATCGAAGAAGAGTTAGGTTTTCTTCTATGTTACAATACAATTTTATAAGATGATGACATCAATGAGATAACAAACATATACAATAAAACCTCTCTAAATTAATATAGGTGGGACCATGAAATATTATTATTTTTGTAGAGGTATTATTTAATCAAGAAATTAATATTTATTAATTTAAAGAGTGTTCAACACCGAAAAAATTGTTTAGGGATAGAATCTCAAAGAATTTGAAAGAACCCACTTTAGAAAACGTCATTCATGAACTTGAGATCATGATTAATGATCTCGGTAATCATGATCTCGGTTACCGCAATAAATTGAATGTTAATAACCTATTAGATGAGTGAAAATGATACATGTTCAGAGGTCCTGAACTTAGAACAAATTGTGGATATCATTAGAAAAACAATGTTGATGATAAAGTTGAAGATGATACAATACCTTTGGAAGCAATTACGAGTAAGAAACAATTGCATCTAGAACTCTTCACAATTTTATGGTGCAATTAGAAAAGACAACATTGAAACTTGTGGATGCAATAAATAAGAAAAGTTAGAGATGAACTTCAACAAGATTTAAATTTAACAAAAAATTGAACATAATATAATCATATTTCACTAAATTTTCTTAGATATATTTGTACTTTTAAAGAATTATTAATTTATAATATTAATGAAACAATATATTTATATAGGGGTCTTCTGAAAATATAGTATCTTATTATCTTATCGAAATGAGTATTTTTTTTCGTTGGCCCAAGTCGGGACTGGAGAAAATTATTATCTTAGAGAAATTATTAATTAACCAAATATTAATTTAGTGAGATTTTAGTGTACAACAAATGATGTGAAATAACCCAAATGGTATGTTTATAGAAATACAAACATAAAGTAAACAATTCAATCAACTAGTTTACAAATTATGTATAAAAATGATCGAAATATACACAATTTATACACCAGTTATGTATAAGTGTGTATATTATATGTATAGTACGTAGATGTTATTTGCGTAGTACGTATATATTTAATATAAATATTCTCCACATATATATTGTGTACATATTTTGTAAACTAGATCACTTATTTATAATTTTTTTTCATGTTTACACAAGGACTAGAGTGGAGACCTAGTTACAACTAATGGAACCTTGATAGCGATCTAGTTTGGCCCATTACGAGCCTCATCGGATTGAGTCTACGCTTATCGCCACACTAGATCACAAAGCACATAACCAATTACTACACTTATAATTAGGTTTACGTTTATGCACTATTATTAAACTAGAACATTAAAAGTATTCTAGACACATAATTTTTGACTGAACCTAAGGTTCTACACTATTTTTATCCTTAAATAATTCTTTTAGGTCTAAATTAAATAATTTATGTTTCATCGTATTTAAGTAAGTTCATTTTTAAAAATTTGAAACTACAGAAATAAAGTCATATTTTAAGATATGTTTTGTTTTCAATTTATTCAAAAGATATGAAAACTTACAAAAATATATGCATTCTTTCAATTATAGTTTTCTCAGCAACTCAAAACTATACCTTATAATATTGAGTACTTTCTTTAGCATGAGAATGTTCTTTTAATTGCATGCAAACGTAAAAGAATGCCACAAAGAATATATAAAGAGAATGACCCAAATTGTAAATGTAAACCATGGGACAAGAAATATTTACTATTAAAATTTGAAAAATTGGAGTTCAAAATAATTTTACAAAATAAAAGAATTCTTTTTTCAAGAATAAATATGTAAAATATTTAAATTTGTTTTTACTCTTATGGTATTAAACATTTCATGTCAAAAGTTGAAATTTGATTCTTTTTGTAGATGAAATAAATAGCTTTATTATAATTTAGCAAAAATATATGTAAATAAAAACATATATGATTATATAGCTATTACAATAATAATATTATAATAAATAAAGTTGTGTACTAAAACATTAGTTAATATGATCATATAATTAGTAATAGTGAAAAAAATATTGACAAGTGAATAATAAATTTTAAAAACTATAACATTTAAAAATATCGTGCAACGAGTGGGTACGAATACTAGTTGTAAATAAACCAATTAAAAATGATATGCGTCCAATATTTTAGGTCTTCACTTGCCTTCAAGAGAGTGTGCAACTTTTGGTATGTGTTTATTCCATTTTAAAATAGTTTGAAGGAGTAATAGGACCCTAGTTAAGTTTAAGTGTGTTGCTGAAATTTCGATCATAGTTTAGCGGTACTTATGCATTATCCCTATTATTTTTTATATAATTATATAATTACATATTACTGGTGAAAATTAACACGTTTACTACACAATATTTCTCGAAAAAGATGGAAGAGGTAGATTGAGATAAATTGTTCTTAGAAAAAAAAAATTAGTCAGATAAGTGAACATATTTGGCATGAAAAAAGAGAAACTGGCTACAATTGATATTCCTTTTCCTTTTATTGATAAGATAATTTTTTATTTATTTCCACTTTTCATGGCATTGCAACATAGAAAATTTGATTTATATTAATTCTCGTTTGATTAGTGATAAATTTCTTTAGGTTATTCATTATCTCTTTTTGAATTTTAATCAAACCACAAGTCAAACATATATTAAAGGAGGATTACAAGTTGACTAAGAAAATTATGTAATCAGTTGATTTGACTTTAATAATTAATAATATTTGACCTTAAAGTTGTCGTATCTGTTTTGAACCTCACTCTATAATCTACGGATCTTATTATATAATAAAAAATAAAAAATGTGTCACATTTAGAGTGCCCCCTTAATTTATCGTGGAGACGAACACACCCTTATTACTATAACACCTTAATTAGCCAAAAAAAAATAATCTTTCTAATTAATGAATGTTAATTTGTGTTTGAATTTTAGATAAGTAGTTAATGATCATTAACCTTCTTAGAATAACAACATTAATTTATTTTTCAAAAAAGAGAAAGATAATTTAAATACTTTTGGTCAACTTTTTTTTTAATCTGAAGTGATTAGTAAAAAAAATTAGACTGACCATATGCTTAGTATAATTCAACCATTTTTTAAAAAAAAACAACATTACTAACTAATCGATTCATTAAATTACGATTTTATAATCTTTTAACTAGTCTTGCCTTCTAGACTCAACTCTGAAATATTTTGGAAAAGTAAAACACAAATCTATACTAAAAATAGAAAAGATCATTTTTCACTTTTGATTGATGTAAAAAGAAGATCACCAATATCTTGGTATAAAAAAAAAAGGTTAGGTTCTAAATGTAATCAAATCCAGCGTCTGTGATCATTCCACGTAGCAATAATCAACGGCTTAGATCAAAGACCCCACCAATTTGAATTCAAATTTGGAAGTAACGTTACGATTCCGGAGCCTTTAGGTTCGGATCCAAACCTAAAGCATAGAGTAAAAAAAATATATTTATTTTTTATAACTTTCATTCTTTTAACTCTCATTTCCCTCAGCTCCAAAAAAAAGTTTCCAATTTGTATCTCCATATATTGTGAAAAAAATTTGTGGGGTTCATTTTTTTTTTTTACCATTAGTAGAGAGAAGGATAGATTCTTGAAAGTATGTATAATTGTTTCAGCTATATAAAATGTTGATGAAGATACAGTATACTATGAATTTGTTTTGAAAAAATATTATTTGGGAATGATTCTTGGAGTGTTATGTGCATTTGGGGCTTAAAGATTTTTAGAAATCATACTATTCATTTGGGGTAAATTTTTTCTTGATTTGATATAAAAAAGATTCTTGAATAATGTTAAAGGTGTAATCTTTTTTTGAACTATGGGGATTTGTGAACTAGGGGATTTAGGATTGATACATTTCTCTGTTGCAAATGAATATTACTGTTTGATTGTGTATGTAGAGAAGGTTAATTTGTGATTTGAATGGTTTTAGGATACATTTCTTTATGTAAAAATGTAGAGTTCTCTTACATTTCATTAGGGGTTTGTAAAGTTCAAGTTTTTTTGAACTGTTTCATATTTTGATGATTTTTAAGAGATTCTTAGGGTTTATGTTCATTTGGGATTAAAGGGTTTTAAGATTGATTACATTTTTATGAGTAAAAATGCTTTCTTGAAATGTGTTCGATTTACTATCAATTGAAGTGTTTTACATTTAAGGGGTTTGAATTATATTCTGTGTTTAGTTTGACTAATAACAAAAGTACAACGGAAAAAAAATGCTAATGAAAGTAAAAATTGTGTTTGTCAATGATACATGTTATAAATCATAAGAATGATATGTTCTATATTGACATTTTGTATCTTTTTCTCTGGATGACAGAGTTAAAAGATTAGATTTTTAATGGAGAATCAAACAAAAGGAAGGGGACATGAATACAATTTGGCTTGGAGGAAAGCTGAAGAAGCAGGTTTAGCATTCTTCCTTTTATTATTTTCAGTATTAGTATTTGTTAATTGTTTGATTGAAGTAGTATTGATGTGGGGATATAAATTTAAGTTTATGTGGTCTGGATTTTAGAAAGTGCAGCTTATTTATACATATTAAGTGGATATTTAAACACAAATACAAAGTTTGAGCCAAAGCTAATGGGGGCGAAAAGCTCTAGCTCCTCCCCTGATGTGCTGGTCAATCAGGAGGTGTTAGTTTTTTGTTTTGTGTATTATTTTCCCCTTTTCCTCTCTACCTCTGAGGTAGGGGTAAGGTCTGTGTACACTCTACCCTCCCAAAACCTCACTTTGTGGGATTATACTGGGTATGTTGTAGTATTATTTTTCCCTTTTGGAATGAATGTGATTCATGTTGGATTTTTATTGTATTTGTAGCTTTGAGGCGATATCAAGCAACCCACTGGTTGGAATGTTTCGTCGGACCATTAGGTATATCAAGCCAGCCTTCCGAGAGAGAGTTTGTTTCTTGCTTGAGAAGTGGCTTGGTACTTTGCAATTTAATTAACAAAGTTCAAACAGGATCAGTTCCAAAGGTACAACACTCTCTAGTATGCCGAAAACCGCTCTTTATATACAACATTCATTTTTCATTTGTTGTTGTTGTTTTATGTTATTAGGTTGTAGAAGACCACACACCTTCACAGTCAATCATGTGGGATTCTCAGCCATTGCCAGCATATCAATATTTTGAGAACATTCGGAACTTTTTGGTAGCTGTGGAAGATTTAAAGCTACCAGCATTTGAGGCGTCTGTTTTTGAAAGGGTAAAATTATACTCCCTCTGTTTCATTTTTTTTTTCCTGCTTTTGACTTAGAAAGGAGTTTAAGAAATTAAAGAAGACTTTTGAATCTTGTCGTCTTAAACTAAAGATATGTAGAATGAACCAAAATGTCCAGCAACCTAGCCGTCTTAAACATGTTGCGGGGGAAGTTATAACTAAAGAATTGCCAAAAAAGGAAAGAAGCACTCTTTTTTAAATGGACTAAAATGGAAAGTAACACAAACAAATTGAACCAGAGGGAGTAGCTAATTTTGACTTGTTTTAAGTTTTATAATCTATGGAGGCTGGAAAGAGATACTAACTTCTCAATTCATTCTGTGCATTCTTAGGATAACATAGAGGCAGGTTCATCAACTAAGGTTGTGGATTGCATTTTGGAACTTAAAGCATACCATGAGTGGAAGCAAATGACTGGAGGTGTTGGATGTTATAAGCCTCTAAGGTCTCCTCTCTTGACTCCTTCAAGGGGAAGGATTCAAGCACAAACTCATGTGACAATCAATTCTGATAGTCGCAGGCGATTGGAAATGTCTGCTAGCTTTCCAAAACAATCACCATCAGAGGATGAAATTCAGAAACTTGAAGGTAAAGTTGAAGGTCTTTAGCTTCTTTGCATTCTTTTACGTTTGCATGCAATTAAAAGAACATTCGCATGCTAAAGAAAGTACTGCATATTTGATCTTTCAAACAAAGTCGCAACTTCTGTTGAGAGTATACTCAATATCATAAGGTTAGTTGAGTTGCTGAGAAAACTAGTAACATTTTTGGTGAGTTATTGATCTTGACATGATTTATAATGATGAACAAACTTGTATTCTATTCTTATTTCGGAGTCAGTTTCTACTTTCCGTTGACTAATTCATGTTTGTTCTGGTTTCTTAAACTGGATTTTTAGGCATAATTGTCAAGGCTCTAGCTGAAAGAATGGTCGACATGAAGGAAAACATTGGCAATAACTTTTTTGCTTCTTTTCAGAATGGGAATACGGTATGTATGCTCCTGACTGTTTGTGGCTTTTCTTAGAGTCAATGATCGCTGGTTCATTTCAAGATTTTTTTTTCTCCAAAACAGAACCAAGTTGAAATGTTCAGTAGGATCTTCTCTAGCTGCTTCAAGGAACAACTTCAAAACAAGTCCCCTAAGGTAATTGGATTGCTCTTGACATGAGAATTTGCCTTGTTTCCATTTCATATCTTCACTCAATCCTATGTCATCTCCATCCTCCACATGCAGCTAAAGAGTATATGTACATGTTGGACAAGTTAGATAAAAAATGACGTATTTCCGTTGATAGACTCATTCTTCTTAAACCATATTTTTAGTTAGAATGCATATTTGCATAACATCTCTTAATATGCCATCTCTTTCAGTCTTTTGGTCTTTAGAGATGAAGAGGAAGAAAAAAAAGGACCTCGTGAACTTGATGATCTATTTCTTTCTCAAAAAGAGATATTGATGATTTATTAGTTCGATTTCTTAATGAGGTTGTTCATTTGATTACTGCGTTCGAACATATGCTAGTAACTCATGTATTAACTTGAAACACTAGCTTCCTATTTTCCATGAGAATCCCTCCTACATATTGGCTCAGCAGCATCTATAACTTCATATTTTGAAAGTAAACCTTAAGAAAAGAGCTACATTATAGTGAAGCTTAGCTACAAAAGATGCATGCAACCTAGGTGAAATATTACTTGGAATAATTGTAAGTTATTGTTACACTGCTAAATTGATCAGTAAACTAAGGTAGTGGCGAGGCCTATTGGAAAGCCTCTATACCCTAAACAGGTAGTGTAAGGTCTACGTACATCCTACACTCCTCAGACCTCACTCGCAGGATTACACCAGGTTTGTTGTTGTTGTTGCTAAATTGATCAGTAAACTAATGTCGAATCTGGATATTATTTCCCGACTTTCCTTTAAATATGATTCATATAGCTTGTAATCCTCCACATGCAGTTGAACTCAGATCCTTTAAAAGAGATAAGTTGCTCAGAAGACAACTCCACATGCATACCCCTCCAAGATTTATCTAATCTTAGAAATCGAAAGGTAAGCTTGGTCACCTTTTAAGCATTTTCCCTCATTTGTGAACCTTGAAGCATTCAATTTGTCAATCTTGCCATTATGAAAGTAGTTGTTAAGAATCTGAGTCTTTTACTTTTGAGTTGATGAGAAAAATCTATAAAGTCATGGGAACTATATGGAAAGGATTTTGTTGATTTGGCTATTATCAAACTATCTACATGTTTTACTTTTCTTGATACAAGAATTTTGTAAAAAGATTTCAGTATTGTAGTAGCTGGAAATTATTTGGAAATATCAACAGTCAATCTGAATGTAGTGTTAGTATATACTGCTTGAGCCTAGTTAGAATCCACAATCTCCATTAGTGCAAAGGCCAAATGAATAGGACATTGCACACAGAACTTAAGTGTGTATATCAAATATAATGTCCATCATAGCGTCGGGCTTCAGCATCATGGTAACCGGTAAATTCTGGTTTTCAGTGTTGCAGAGCTTGCATAAAGAAGGGCCAATGCAACCACTGGACTGTAGTTACAATTCAAGAAAAGGAACTTTCGGTAAGTCTTTCTTGAACTAGATTAAAATTTACTATTTATTTACCTTCAGGGCTTTCTATTTGAAATTTGTCCTTGTATGTCATTTGGGTGAATTTTGTCCTCAAGTATCAACAGCCATACATGTTTCTTGCTGATCCACAGAAAAGAGTTGATCTGTTAACTGAGCACAAAACATGTTGAGCATTTCACGTCGCTTAATGTGCACTTAGTTGTACTTGTCTTTAACAAGGCTCTAAGTAATACTTTTCCTTGCTAATGAAAGTCTCCTGAAGAGGCGAGACTAAACAATTGATTTATCACATGCATATTTGTATATTTTTTTCTCAATTTGCACCTTTTTTCATCAAAACCCACACTTTTGCGCTTATTTCTTTTGATAACATTGATCCTAGTCCTTAAGAACTACTAATTTCTTGACAAATAACCTGATTTCCTTTTGCCTCATTTGCTTTATCTCTTGCTATTTTGCTGTCATTTTATTCTTGCAATCTTGCTTCATTAACATTTTTTGAGCTGGGGTCTATCAGAAATAACCTCTCTACCCACGAAGGTAGGGTAAGGTCTGTGTACATCCTACTTTCCCCAGACTTGTACGATTATATTGGGTATGTTGTTGTTGTAATGATCTCTTGACAAGTAAAAAGGTTCTGGATGGTATAAGAGATGAAGAAAACCTCGGCATCAATAGAAGGCCTTATGTGCTTCATGGTCCCCAAAATCTAACTTCAGTTGGTAAACAATGCCGCGCCACATGCACTTTTTGCACTACCATAGGTAGCTAGATGATCTAAATAGAACAGAATGGTCTACTGCAGTAGAGATGAATACGTTGCTGATGACGGTGAACCATAACGTTGTTGAATCTATTGAAAAGTGTAAGAATATTAAGTTGTAGCTTGGTTGTCTAAGTATTTTTTTAAAATCAAGTATATGTATTTCATTCATAAACATGGTCAAATTGACCATATACAAGGGGTAAACCAACGAGTAAGGAATCTACAAAATATGATTCTGCACAAAACTCTGCCCAATCATCTATACAACAAGGAGCTTTCTGTTGACGTCAAAAGAAAATAAGGGAGCAGAGACTACTCCTCAACTGAGAGAAACTCGACTCTAACACCTTCAAAAGCTCTCCTATTTCTCTCTTTCCAAACTAGACACATTAAAGCACGTGGGACCACATTCCAAGTCCTTCGTCTTCTCCTCCTTCTTCCACCTGAACATCACATCTTTCACAGTTTTTGGTATTACCCATGAAGTGCTGATGAACCACCTAAGAAAATCCCACCATAACCTCATGGTTGTCCCGCAATGAAGTAGAAGATGATCCACGTCTTTTCCCACCTTCTTTCCCATGTAACACCAGCTGACGCATACAACCTCCATTTTCTAAGATTTTCCGCTGTCAAAATCACCCCTCTAAGTATGTGAATAACATGTTAATATATTTTATTTCTATTCCTGTTTTTGACTTTTAGACTTTTAGTGACTGTTAATCATGAGTGGCCTGCAAGTGTATTAGTTGTAATGCTTTGATTTGCACAACATCCTTTCCAGTTCAATACATGTTTTTTTGGGCTAAATACTTTCTTGATTTGATATAGATCACTGTCTTGGATGACTAATACTTTAAGCTCACAGAATCTTAAGGTGTTGTTATCAAGTACAAAGAAAGAGTTCGAAAATCTGCAGTCTCAGCTACAAAGTGATCTGAAGCAACTTGGTAGGCTTTTTCTGTAAACAAACCTTTCTATATATCTATATCGACTATCATTTCTATAATTTGAAAGCTAAGTTGAAATTTGAATTATCCTGGTTTCAGGAGACCAAGTACTGGATATGTCTAATGCTGCTCTTGGATATCATAAGGTTATGAAAGAAAACAGATCCTTGCATAACATGGTTCAAGATCTAAAAGGTATCAACAAGGATTACATCGACAAACATAACAATGT
>JAJOOR010026588.1:0-18780 GCA_036250505.1 Solanum acaule
AAAATGCGAATATCTCTCTATTCTGAAGTCGTATGAATGAACGGTTTGATGCGTTGGAAACTAGACTCGTAGACCTTCGATTCGATAGTTTGTGGGCCCCATAACTCTTTATAGATTGGGAGAAAATATCCAAGACATTTGACCCAAATTTCAGAGAAATCTTTAAGAAGGAACTTACGATAACTTCCGCCAACTTTTATTTTGCCACTTACCTAACTTCAAAACTTGAGATGCAACACTTGAACACTTAAAATAGGACATACCACATCATTCTTAATTTATTACTCACCCTCCTTGTCTTTCCACGAAGATACGAGTTAATTAGACGTTTTGAAAAGTCGGGGTGTTACATGTATATAGTGACTAATGCCCTCCTTGTCACTACATTAGCTAATTGCAACAAATGATTATTCCACCCTCATTCTCCTTTTGTTTATTTTTTCAACAGCTTTGGGTGTGGGTTTCATTCTTCTTCTTCATTTCTTTTTTTTAATTTAATTTTTTTTTACCTTTTATAGCTACAATAACCATATATCTCCCTTTTTTCATCACACTTTTTTCCTTACCCCTTTCTTTTCTCACTTTTCTCTATAATAACCACCCTCAACTTAGGCATTTTGACTGAGTTAAGGTGCACACTGTCATGGGAGGGATCAACGCAAAAATACAGGTTGATCAGGAACAATCAGGAAGGTGAATTGGGTAATAAAATAAAAGGGTCTACTTTCGGCTAAAATATTTTGATCGACGGATACACATTCATTTGGTTGGTCATTTTTAGAGTAAGTGGAGTATTTTCAACCACGACTATGATCATTTCCTAATAAAAAATTCAATTATCTTATCAAGACTAATGGGGAAAGTTCTGAATTGGGACATACGATAATAATAATGCAACAACCTCACACATACATGGAACATAGTCTAACTTTCAATCAAAGATTTATCAAGTTCTTGTTCTAGCTTAAGTCATGTTTATTCTACCAGTATATCATGTCATGCAAAGATTCGACGTAGTCAACCAATCAAAGAAGTAGATAAAAGACATCAATGATTCAGAGGGTCCTATTTTTAGTCAACATCAACCATCATGCCATGCATTCCTATTCTTATTTCACATTCACAAAACATCCAAAACATACTTTCTTAGCCCAAATTGAGGGTCTTCGAGGAAAGAATACAACAAGGAAACCCAAGGACACATGCGAGTATATGGGTTACTAACACATCACCGAGACACTCAACAAGCAAACTAAGACAAGTATCTTGGTAATTGAGACTTTTCCAAGATACTCATCACACAGACTATCCCCACCCCCTCTAAAAAGGGTGTGCATTGTCCCCAATGCACTCAAGTGAAAATAAAAACCAGGGGTAAAGAAAAACTTGTGGCAACTAAGCGCTAGAGTCTGTAATAGTGGTAGAAGGGTCCATTGGTGTGGAACTAGACATAACTCCTAGTATTTCAGACCCAATTTTGTGGAATGCCATCCGTGGTTATTCTCTCCCTAGAGGCCCCCACAACTTGTTGCCTCTCTATCTTCTCTAAGCTAATCGTCCACAATAAGCTTCTCTGTCTCCACCTCAAAATTACGATGCTATGCTCTATTTGCATCCTCCACGAATACATCTTACTTAGTACACACCCTCTTTCCATCAAATAATGCTTCACTTAACTACATTGATTGGTTGAATAAATGGGGTGTCTAATGAGTTCCACAAGATAAGAATGTTGTGAAAAGAAAAAGAATGAGTTCTAATGTTCAAAAGGAGGAAAGAAGAGGAGAAGTGGTGAAGTTGAAAGAAAAAAAAAATGCTTCAAGAAAGTGGAGTAACTAAAATCAAAATGATCATATCTTTACCCTTAGTCCCATTACAAGTCTTGAAAGACTTTCGGGATCTTGCAAAAGCCAATTGAGTTGACAATTGGAAAATATGGCAAGTACATGGGTTGAAACATGCATGTTTTTCTCTTTGAGAGTGTGCTCATTTTTTATTCCAAAAAAATCATTCTAAATTTGCATTGTGAGAGCATTTAATCATTTTTAATGTGAGGGCATTTGAATACTTTTGTTGGAACATAGCTTTGCATCCTTAGTTTGCTTTTGTAAGCATGTACTTTAATTGATAATGGCTAGTCACTATTTGAAGCTTTTGGTACATAATTGAGAATCGCAGGTTTTGAATTAAAACTTGTGATAGCGCTTGCATGTTAGCTCTCAAGAAGCACGGTTTGTAACACCTTTGTTAAACTAATTGATCTCTTGATTTACTTGAGGAGAAACAAAATTTTAAGTTGGGAGTGTTGACGAGTCGGAAATTTTGGACTCATTTAAGGCTTTTTAGTTCATCGAAAAGTGTCCTCAATGCCTTTTTTTGTCCATTTCTTACTCTAAATTGTTGAATTGCATGTATGAAAGCTTAAAGACACAAGGCAAGGACAACAGTACACAAAAAGAAACCAAAAACATAGAAAAAAAAAGAAAAATACAAGGTGGAGTCTTGTCAGGTGAGAAAGGCAACTCTCTAAGTGTTAACGGTGACTCGACAACAGGGCTGGACCTAGTTAAACATGACTGAGACTTCAGCCGAAAAGTTCAAAGCAGGTTGACTAGGAAAGATGCAGAACAATGACTCGGTAAATCAGTCGGTGAGGTTTGATTTGATCGCCAAAACATTCTGAAAGTTCTGCAGAAAATGATTAACAACTTGGCGAGCATAAATGCAAATGAGTGAACCGTCAATCATGGAAGGCGAACTCATTCGGGTTCGCCAAAAGTGTCCAACACCTACAGTTTTGAGATTGAAGTCGAAAGCGAGGAAGTTGACGATTCCAGCGAGTCCGACTAGTATCACCGGATGAGTCTTGGAGTACATTTCTTGCTAGCTTTTGGAGAAGTATAAATTGCTTCGTAGAGAGAAAAAAACATCTTCTATCATCGCGAATAGAGAGTACTAAGAACCTTCCAAGATTTTGGAGTTTTTGGCTATTTTTGTACTTGAATTTCATGGGTTTTTGTTATGGTAATTTTTATTTGACGATGGAATCAATCAAACTGATGGAAAAACAATCCATTTGATATAACTCTTTAGTTTCACTGTGTAGCTAAAACCCTGGTTCTAGAGGTGTGTGTCAATGTAGTTGGGTGTTGAATTGAATATTGGGTTCTTGAGTATTGCTCTATTTTATGTTAATTTCAATGTATTCAATCATATTGTTGTGTTTTGATCTATGGTTTGGGTTTGCGAACTCAAATATAGCTTATATCTTCTTGTTTCCTTGAGAAGGATTGCATGGAGTGGATGATTTGATTGATAATTGCTTATTGAATTTAATTGCTAAGTTAGCTTGGAAAAGAAATTTAGGTGTTGATGTCAATTCCTAGATCTGCTTGAAAATAGGATTTATATTGAGGTTATAGTTTGGTTCAGTGTTTTAAAAAACTCTATTGGGACTCGCCTCGGGGATCGCCCTGGGGCGGGACTCTAGCAAAATGCCCCCGAAACTCAACTGTGGGACTTACTTCTATAAGACTTACGCCCTAAGTGCCCGATTGTACGCCCTAAGCACGTCGAACGCCCAACGCTCGGGGATTGCCTAATAGTTCTTACACAAATTATGTGTTAAAAATTTTAGTTAACATTGTTGACCCTCGTAATTTTTGAATAATTGAATGATACTTATTATTTTTTTAATCTATAGAGATAAGAAGATTGTGAGTAACTCAAATAACAAGTTGTAGTATCGTATCTTTACTATTTGGTAACATTGTGCAGGTAATTATTTAGTACGTAACATTTCTTTTAAAAATACATAGCAAAATTTTACTTTTCCACTTATCGTCTTCATAGTTTTGTCATATGTCGCAAAATTATCACATTTTATTTAGCTATTTGAAACCAATTTGATTTTTATTAATGATAGAGTGATGTTTTTATTATAATAGTAGTAAGTTTTATTGATTATTCTCTTTTAGGGGGGTAAATTATATAGTATAATTAAAAAAATAGAAATAATGATTCTCTTAGTATTAAAAAGTTAAGATATTAGATTATTTATACTAGTATAATCATGTTGGAAGTTTTATTTTCTATGAGTTTCCTTAATTATGTTTGTAATTATCTCAACCTATTGATGTATTTTTATAATTTTGTGTTATTATATTATTATACTATATTGTAAATTTAAAATTTAAAGATCCATAGGACTTACACCCCACTTCTCGAGGCCTACACCTTGCCCTATACTAAGTAAAACGCCTCGCCTCACGCCCCCGCCTTTTAACACACTGGTTTGGTTCGTATAGCATGCATGTGAGGCTTGAAAAAGCTCTTATGATAAGCAATTTACGATTGACAAATGCTTATTGTATTGTTGATTGATCTAGCCTACTCATTAGGAATTGATGTTGTTGAGCAATCATATTTACCCATTATCAAAATCGATACTCAATTGTGCACACTCCTAGAATTATTCTCTTACTTGCCAATTACTTTTGTTCCTTTGATCTTGTTAACAATTTGTTAAAACAAACTCTCAATTGTTGAGAAAAGAGTCAAATGCCCCTTTAACCTATTAGTCAATTCTTAACTACACATCAATACTTCACGGGGGTCCTCTTACCCCCCTTAACTTTTTATTTTCGATATTTTGTAGCCCTTAAAACGTTAACCTGTCAAAGAAGGTGAATACACCTCCCTTAGGCACGTGAGGATGTTTCTAAAACACATTATCAGTATTTTGGAATCCACATACAAGTCCAAATCGGCCTAAAATTAAGGCGTTAAGTTGCAAGGTGTCTTCCATTTCAAAGCTTCCATAGTAACTTCCATTTTAAAGCTTGAACCTCTAATTTTTTTTGATTTCATATCTAAGGTTCAAAATTTATTTTCCTCACTCATAAATATAGAATTGCAAGGTAAATAAAATCTTGTTATGGAGCTTGAAATTTCTTCTCCATGTCAATGCCCAAAATTAAATTATTTCCCTCTTCAACTCATAAATATCGAACCACAACGTATGTACACCCATTATTTTCCTCTTCCTCCAACAAGGAGAATCATGAAAATACTTTTCTCCTCCACCATTACATCTGACCCTTGAAGATTTAGAAAATGCTAATTTTTAAGACCCAATTATTTATTCAAAGATAGATTTTATTTATTTTTAAAAGAATTATACATTGTTCAAATTATCTGAATGTCGGAACAAGTAATCTTGAAAAACCCCATTCTTGGGTCACCATGACTATAGGTACTTCTCCAAATAGAATGAGCTAAGCGGAAGGGATTCTTTAAAAAGTTGATTTTTGAAATTAAAAAAAAAAAGTGAGAATGAGGGAGAACCATTTATGGTTATATGAGAATTACTTGTTAAGAACAATTTTCCTATTTATTTCAGATTCAGTGGACCCCACTTTTTTTCTTCTTAGTTTACTCTTTTAATTACGTTAAAATTCTCAATTTCAAACATAACTAACTACATGTCTACCCACCTAAGCGTGTGTATACAAACATATGTGTATATCTGGTTAATAACAAAAAGATAGCGTTTAAGGGTTGCAAAATATCAAAAATTAAAGGTTTGGGTGAGGGGGTGTAGTAGGACCCCATGAAGTATGAGTGTGTAGTTGGGAATCCGACAATAGTTTGAAGGACTTTTGGCTATTTTCTCCTCAATTTTTAATTTGAAATCTATAAAGACTTAAATTTATGTTAAATATTGATTCTACGACTCTATAAAAGATTAGATTACGAATGTTACTTCTTAATTGAATTCTAGCATAGACCGCTCCTTGGGGATTCGACCCCAACCTATTTGATTGGGTTCTTTATGATTGACGATCGCTTGTACGCTGATTTGTATAGCATACATTTGAGCATTATCATTGTGCTCGTCCATGCCAGAGGACCTTAGTTAAACTCCAATATTCCACCAGCAACTCCAATGGCGGTGGTAATGTTGT
Source organism: Solanum acaule (assembly GCA_036250505.1). NCBI lineage: Eukaryota > Viridiplantae > Streptophyta > Magnoliopsida > Solanales > Solanaceae > Solanum > Solanum acaule. Next base: position 5,967 of record JAJOOR010026588.1, read on the forward strand.
TGGCATTGACTGCCTTCGACCAAGTGTTTCTTAGAATGTATCTAAGACCAAATATCTTTGCCTCAACTTCAGTGTTGAGGATGTGTATCCCTGTCCCACTCTTCAAAACCATGTCCAAGCAGGCTGCCCAATCAGCTTCACGTCCATGAACAGTAGCCCTTTTTCTTTCAACTGCTGTTTCTTGTCCCCAGGTGTACCCAACAACTCAATTTCATGTCCATGGAAAGGGCAATACGGGAGAAGGCAACATGGGAGAAATACAAAGATTTGTAGCAGTTCAAATATGAAGTCCATGCTTAATTTCATTACTATGATGCTGCAGTCGTTACTAAGACTAGTAGCATTCACCATCCTGCTGACCAGCCAACTGATTTCCCTGCCTAAGTGCCAAACGGGGGTTCAAAACGTATAGTATAGCTTGTCATTTCTATACATTATAAGCATAATTCCTTTGAAGACTCACTGTCAATAATCTTGTTTGAACCATCTTGATCTTAATAGTCAATACCCCTACAGGCTCCCAGGAAGTAGCATCAACATCGAAGAGAAGAATAGGATGCTTGATAATCTAGCTATTTCCTGCCTGACTGATGAGGTACCCTGAAGTGAATCAGATCATAGACCAGCAGATTGGATAGTAAAAGAAGATGGTAACAAATGAGTTCTATTATAACCGATCTCCAAACTTGTAGAATGTAATACTCAATTGTGGATTCACCAAAGAAGCCAGATGTTTGAAACTGATTGATGCACGTCTAAGAGAGTAATAAATATAACCTATCTAGTGCAAAGAGTTGTCCATATGGATCAACTGTGTGTTGTAGCAGTGCCAGTAACATGGGCCAAGTATGGAATCTATTTGTAGTTGATATTGGATGATGATGGTTGCCTTGTTCACATCTAAAGAACCTAGCATTTTCTATTTACTGGAGCTGATATATAGCTCCTCTAGCAAACGGGAGAATGTTGTGATGATGGATTATCATATTTTCAGAGGCTTGGGGAGAGTTATGTTATCATCATTGCTCAATTGTATACCTTTAGTTGTTTGCACACAACTCATTCATCTTAATATCCCACAAATACCTTCCTGGTACAGTGTTTCTGCCAGACAAAAGATACAATCTTTTAAACTAATTATGAAACGGGCACTTCATTCTCCCCCTTTCTTTGCAGCCTTTTCTCCTTAAGATTATGTATTTTAGAGAAGGTTCGTGACTAGGGTTTTTTTAAGTAAAAATGGAGATCAAGTCATAGACGGTTGTAGTAAGAAAGTAACAAACAAATTGTAGACACATTCAGCCCTATTGCACAAGAACTTCTGACTAATATATGCATGTGCGATTAATTTACAGCTTCTTAGAACTTTCCAGGTTACAACATAAGAATGTTGTTGACCAAGCATCATGGAGGAGTATGTTTCAGACATATATATCTTACAAGAAAACCAAGTTATATCACTTTTCAAGTAAGCCCTTAACATAAACCATGCCTTTTTCACTCAGCTGTAGCTCCTTCCGCATTTTCTCTACTTCTTGGTCATCACCTTGAACAACAATTTCCGACAAGCTTCCATCATCTGCTACAATCATTTTCACCTTGATCTGCTCCTTTCTGGATGCTCGAGTCCAATAATATACACCCCTGCTCCAAATTTAAATATGGTTTCCAGTCAACAGCAATTCAAAATCAGAGTTGACAGATGATTTTTCTTTTATTAGCAGTACTTACGCTAACGGACTTAAGGCAGTAATCCAGAACCAATTATTGCCTACATCTGGAACTGTTATAGTAAGAACTAGGGCAACACTTCCCAAGCTTACACACGTGCAGAAAGTTAACAATGCTGCTTGTCCTCGGCTTGGAACCATCATTCCCTCAAACCTTCAAAATGCAAAAGTTATACGAATATATATCAATAGAGAGAGAGAGGCTGAAACAATCTATGTAGGTGTTTGTTATTAATAAAGTTTACCCTATTGAGGCAAAAAAACACTCTCACATGTCAAGGCATGATAATTACACTTATATGAATGAACTCTTTGCTTGCTAGAAAAAGCATTTTATTAAATCGGAAGCATTAGATTGAATTTTCTGGAAGAAACGCCTCCTACGGGCAAACAGAAGATGATATGGTGAAAACAGCATCGGTGTCACTCACCTACATGAAGATAATCAAATAACAGTGGTGATGATGAATGGTTTTCAAAACGTCTATCACTTCATTAGTAGGCACAAGCTTCCGGAAAGAAGTAAAAAAGAAAAGTTACAGACTGCCCTCAGATGCAAAGATTGGAAAAGAAATCTCACTTAGTTATTCACATCCTAAAGAATGAAAATAATAATACAGCTGGAGGATGTAATTGTCCAATTCACAATATTTTCTGCCAGTTTAATAATATTAATAAGTCCTTTCCGTAGATAAAAGTTGTTCAAAGGAGGATAAGGTAAGAGAAATAAAAAGGGATACTACTAACGTTATAGTCTCTCCTCTATCCAACACAGCGAAATTATTTCGAGTGAAGAAGGAAAGAATTTCCCCAGCAACCTGGTTAGCCACTTTCTTTCCCTCATCTATCCCTTGCTTAACAAATGTCTTCTGCACAATCTGCATCCAAATATTCACCATCAATTACAAGCCAAACCCAATAGAGAAAAAGAATCAAATGAAATAAAGAAATAATAATGACCTTGGATTTAACAGATCGTTTAATAAGGGACCAAAGACCAGGAACAGAGATGACAAAGAGACCTAGAGAAGTGTAGTAGCTAGCCAGTGAATAACCAGCATCTGCTGCTGCAAGTGAGAAGAGAGAAGAAGGGTTTTCTTGATAAAGTAGAGGAGTAGCACTAGCAGCACTGAAAAGCACATCGTTATAGGCTTTAACGGTGAAGCGGCTTCTGGGTCTTGTTCGAAGACATACACGCGGTTTCTGCCCACTTTGGAAACTCCAGGGAACAGAGAGAGGAGAGAGTACAAGTTTTGCTGCCATGGAACTTTTTGGTGCCACTCAACAAAACACACAAATGTGCCCACACGTTATCACCTTCCAACTCTAACTGCTTCTAATTGCACCTTTTATTTCTATGACCCTCCAACGCCCAACACTTTAATTATTACTCTACTACTATATATGTTTTTAAAAGAGAAAACGTCAAAGTTACCCCTCAACTTTCAATTAATTATTAGTTTTACCATTTGTTATCTATGTAGTCATTTATACCCTTGTCGTCTACAAATTTGTCACCTGTACCCCTCAATTGGATGAAAGCCCCTAAATCAACTAAAATTACTCAATTTCAACTAAAATTAACTGATTTCCACTTTTAATCCGAACCCAACCCATTAAACCAAATGAATTCATATCAAATTAGATCCCCAAACTCATCTCTCTAATCTTTTCCCCCTTCCTTTTTCTCTCACTGCATTCCATTGGCCCATCACGTACTCTCGCAACACAGAATCAATTCCTCTCTCACGTGCTCATATTGTCGACGTTGTACTCTACCTCATCGCCGCCATAGAACGGATCATACTGGAGAAGGAGATAAACGATGGATTGTATTAGAAGATCGACTTGATGGCACCGATGTTCACAATTGGCACTAGGTTAAAACTGACTGCTTTGAATAGTGTCAAAACTTCCTATAACCTTTTAGTCAACAAAACCCTAATAGAGGTGAAGGTAACCTCAAAATTCGCATGGAAAATCTCAAAGGAGAAGCTTATATGAATATACAGAATTATTCCGGGGTAAGAATTGAATTTGGTTTTCTCTTGGGAAGGGGAAGTGAAGGAAGTTGGCATTAATAGTATAGTGAAAATTGAAGGGAATGTTGAATTCCCTTATATTACCGATGAGGATGCTGATGAAGATCCAGAAGTTAAGGGTATGGTTAAGGATGAAAGACTTATTGGGAAAGAGATTGAATGATGTATTTCTAAAAAGACATGATAGGTTTTCAAATGTTTTGATGATCCTCACAAATGCAGGGACTCGGTCCTCTGCAGAGTGTCCTCGTCTAGGGCAATATGTTGTACAGTTGGAAAAGTTGTCTTGTTAGTGGTTGGTGAAGTCGCCAGCGTACTTAACCAATAGGAACGGACGAGGTTGTTTTTCAAATGGTCAATAATTCTTTGTGGATTGATATAATCAAAATGACAAACAACTAACTGTTCATTCATTCAAAGACAGAAAAATCAAGCTTCATACAAAACAGCTAGGGATCTGATCGACTGAAGAATTGCTTTCTGAACCTGCTGATGTTTTGATTGCTTGTATTTGTGCTTATCTTGTAGGATTCGTTTCATTCTTGTTAGAAATGTTTCAAAACTTTGTATGAGTCATGTAAGAGCATAGTTAGGAGTAACTTTGTGTCTTACGGATAAAAGTTTATATTGATTAGAAATAGTTAATATAGTGCGCAATGAGGGCATTGTTTTGGCTCGTTTAAGTAATTGGGATATTACTTAGGTTGAGATTAGGAGGTTAATCTCATTATTGTAAGTTGAAGTCTATGTTTCACTTTTGCTTGGTGATTAGTGAAAACATTTGATAATCCTGTGTGACAGGTCGTGGTTTTACTCCCTTGAGAATGAGGTTTCCACATAAAATCGTGTGTCTTTATTTACTTGCAGTTGTTTACTTTCAGCACTTAAAATGTACTAATGACATGGTCCTGTGATCGTTAGTGGATGCATACATTCCATCAATTAGTATCAGAGCACTGACTTCACTATCTAGTTAACACCAAGAGAAGAAAGATCATGAAGCAATGGTTGCTCCACCAAGCCTGGAAGAAGGTCAATCCACCACTCGTCCTCCTCAATTCAACGAACAATACTATGGATGGTGGAAGACACGGATGCATAATTACTTTATGGCAGAAGACACTGAGCTGTGGGATGTGATACTTGATAGACCCTACGTTCCTACTAAGGATGTGAAGGAAGGAGAGATGACTAGAGTAATTCCAAAGACCAGAACGGAATACGATGAAGCAGACAGGAAGAAAATAAAAATAAAAAAAACTACAAGGCCAAAAAGCTGCTAGTCTGTGGGATTGGTCCAGATAAATACAACAGGATTTCTGCCTATGAAACTGCAAAAAAAATTTGGGACTGCCTCAAAACAGCCCACGGAGGAACAACTCAGGTCAAGGAGTCAAAGGTAGACATGCTGACGAGTTAATATGAGAATTTTAGCATGAAGGAAGGAGAAACCATCCATGAGATGCATACAAGGTTTATCTCTGTCACAAACGAACTAAGATGTCTTGGTGAGCCCATTCATCCAAGTAAACAAGTTCAACAAATTCTTAGAGTCCTTCCTAAGTCATGGGAAAGCAAAGTGAATGCCATCACTGAGGCTAGAGATCTGAAGGTTCTCACTATGGATGATCTGATCGAAACCTGCAAACCTATGAGATAAACATGTAGCAGGGTTCATCTGTGAAGGAAGGAAAGAAGGAGAAATCATTGGCACTAAAGATCTACCAAAATGATGGGTCGAAGATGAGGATGAGATGGCTTATCTAACTAGAAAATTCCAGAAGATAGTCAAAAAGCATTGAGGATTTCAGAAGAAGGGGACTACCAGCAAAACGACGAATGCTAATGACCTCTGCCATAAATTTTGAAAGCCTGACCACTTCATGAGAGATTGTCAGAGCCAAAAGCATGAAGTTCAGGACTTCAAACCACGACGAAGGGACTAAGTCCCTAACCATTCTAAAATAAAGGCCAATGAACACCAAGTTGTGAAGAAAGCCTTTGCAATATGGGGAAACGCCTCTAGTGACTCAGAGGAGGAAGAAAATCATGAAGATGTCTCGATGATGGTCGTCAATGATGATGAAACTTTCTTCAACTCCATATTCTCATTGATGGCAAAATTTAATGATGAAGAGGTCAAGGATGAGTTGACTCTTTTTTATCTCAAAAATGATTTAGACACTTTTTCAATTAAGAGACTGAGAAAACTTATTGTTGTGCTGATTGACTCTGTAGATGAAATAACAAATGAAAATATAATGTTGAGTGAAAAACTGAGTCTATGTGAAGATGAAAAAATTGCCCTTATTTCTCAAATGTCTGAAATGAGTGTTAGGGTGCGTATTCTGGAGATTGAGAGTGGTCAACTTGAAGAGGAGCCTGGTACCTCTGAGGGTGGAAAAAGAAAACTCAGTAGTTTTGAGCTTGAGTTACAGGAAAGTCTGAAAGTATCTGAGTCCAATCTAGGTGCCTCTCTTGAGAGAAATTCACAACGAGTAAATGACCTAAGTCAAGTCAAAGAAGAGTTAAGTCACTCCCGAAAATGGACTGACTCATCTAAGATTCTTTCAAACTTAGCAAATCAGAAATTCAACAGCAGAAAAGGCCTAGGGTGTAGAAAGATAGAACCTCCCTACAACCCTCATGGCAAGTATGTTTTAGTCTCTGATAATCTGTTGTGCACCCACTGTGGAAGAAACGGTCACTTGAAAATAAATTGTGAGTCTCTGAAAAGGGTAAAAGAAAATCACGAGAACTTCTTTAAATCAAAAAAAGGGAGGGTAGAAAAGAAGAAGGAACCTGCTCCAAGGCATCACTTTAGCAAGAACATGTTGCCCCCTTGGACGGGAAGGTTTCTCATCAAACCTTTTGATAGCTTTTGAGAACTCCATCTCAAGTGGGTTCCTAAATCTAACAAGTAATTCTTTTGCAGAAAAGACGACACAATCAATGCTAGTACATGGACAGTGGTTGCTCGAAGCATTTGAATGGAGACGCTCAAAACTTCCTCTCTTTGGAAGCACACCAATGTGGTGGTGTGTCATTTGGAGATGGCAAAAAGGGATTCATTCTTGATGTTGGGAAAATTGGAAGATCAGTGGAACATTCCATAGACAATGTACACTATATGAATGGTTTGAAGTACAACTTGCTGAGTGTGTCTCAATCTGTGATAAAGGAAATGAAGTGAAATTTGAATCAGATCGATGCATAGTTACAAACTGTGTTAATAACAAAGTTGTTATGTTTACCAGAAGGGTTAAAAATATGTATCTTGCAGATCTTAACTCTATAGAAGGGGATAGTCTCACATGTCTGAGTGCTCAATCTAACAATGCAAATCTGTGGTACAGAAGACTGCGACACGTGAGCTCATCCTTGCTGAACAAACTAGTTGCAGGGGACCTGGTCCATGGACTGCCTAAGTTGAAGTTCTCCGACAACAAAGTCTATTACGCATGTGTGAGGGGGAAGAAAATGATATCATCCTTCAAACTAAAGAAAGGTATATGTACAACCAGACCACAAGATCTTCTCCACATGGACTTGTGTGGACCTGTAAGAGTTCAGAGTAGAGAAGTACATCTTGGTGATCGTTGATGACTTCACCAGATTCACCTGGAACATATTTTTGTGAACTAAAGAGGAGACAACTAGGGTACTAATTATTTTTGCAAAGGCAATTCAGCTGAAGGTAAATTGCAAGATTGCAAGCATCAGATCAGATCATGGTACAGAGTTTGAAAATGCCTAAACCGAAGAATTTTGTGTTGACCATGAGATTCATCACAAATTTTCTGCTCCCAGAACCCCTCAACAAAATAGGGTTGTAGAAAGGAAGAATAGGACCTTGATGTACATTTCCAGAACCTTGCTCATTGACTCAGAACTTGCAATGAACTTCTGGGTAGTAGCAATAAATACAACTTACTATGTCACAAACAGATGCCTCATCAGGTCAGTGCTCAAGAAGACTCTTAATGAACTACTGAATGGAAGAAGACCATCACTAAAGGCCTTTGGTTGCAGGTGCTTTGTGTTGAACAATGGAAAGGATCACCTTGGCAAGTTTGATTCAAGGAGTGATGAAGGGGTTTTGTGGGTTATTCCTCAACCAACAAAGCATGCAGAGTCTACAATAAAATAACTCTATGTGGCAGAAATTGTGCTTGTGATATTTGATGAATCTGGTGATCTAAGCAATACTGAACATACTGAGATCTTGAACTTGAGGAACTGATGAAAATTCAAAGAGATAGCTTGATTCAAGACCCTATAGTTGAAAAGGATTCAAATGAAGAAAGAAGTGCAAAATCCACAGAAGAACCTGGTCAGTCCAAAGCTGATGAGGAAGGAGATTCTCACAATAAAGGACCTGAAGGGGGTGAATCAGCTACTGATCATGATGAGGAGATCACAAGAAAATCTGGATGGAAACATCAATCCTCCCATCCTATGGACAATCTTGTATCTCCCCTTGAATCTGGAATACAAACTAGATCTAACAAGAAATCCAGTTGCTTTTTCAGCTTTCATCTCCACCATTGAACCCACTAATATCAAGGAGGCCTTAAAGGATGCTGACTGGGTGAATTCAATATAGGAAGAGCTTCATCAGTTCAAAAGAATCAAAGTATGGCACCTGGTCCCCAGACCTCTCAACAGAACTATTATAGAGACCAGATGGTGTTCAGAAACAAGCTGGATGAATATGGAACTATCACAAGAAACAAGTCAAGACTAGTGGTACAAGGGTACAATAAAGAAGAAGGAATTGACTATGATGAGACCTTTGCACCTGTAGCAAGGATGGAAGCCATCAGAATTTTAATAGCATTTGCTACCTATATGGAGTTCAAGTTGTTTCAAATGGATGCTAAAAGTGCCTTCCTGAATGGGTACTTGAAAGAGGAGATTTATGTATAAAGCAACCTCTGAGATTTGAAGATGTTGACCTACCTAACCATGTGTTGAGGCTAGACAAAGCTTTGTATGGCCTGAAACAAGCACCTAGAGCCTAGTATGAGCGACTGCCAAAGTTTCTACTTGGAAATGAGTTCAAACGAGGAAAAAATGACAACACCTTGTTCTTGAAGTCTAGAGGAAAAGAACTTCTAATAGTGCAGGTATATGTACATAGCATTATATTTAGAGCCACTTCAGATCCTCTATGCAAAGAGTTTGCAGTCCTAATGAGCAGTGAATTTTAAATGAGCATAATGGGGGAGCTCACCTTTTTCTTGGGTTTACAAATCAAACAGTCCCCTCAGGGGACATCAATATGTCAAGAGAAGTACATCAAAGAACTGCTCAATAAGTTCAGCATGTAGGAGGCAAAAATACTTGATACTCCAATAAGCACAAATGTCAAAATTGATAAGGAAAAAACAGGCACTGATGTGAATCAAACCATGTATAGAGGAATCATTGGTTCACTCATCTATCTTAGTGCAAGCACGCCAAACATAGTCTTAAGTATGGGGATGTGTGCTAGGTTTCAAGCAGCTCTAAAACAATCACACATGAAGGTAGCTAAGAGGATCTTGAGATACTTGAAGGGAATACAGGACCTGGTCCTATACTATCCTTCAGGGGATTCCTTTGACTTAATTGGATATGTTGATGCTAATTATGCAGATTTTCTTGTTGGCAGGAAAAACACCTCAAGCATGACTCATTTTCTTAGCTCATCACTGATCTCATGGGGAACTAAGAAGCAAAACTCAGTGGCTTTGTCAACTGCTGAAGCTAAGTATGTAGCTGATGGTTCGTGTTGGGCTCAACTCTTGTGGATCAAGCAACAGCTCGAAGATTTTGTTGTCCTCACAAATACCGTTACTCTCATATGCGACGACACAAGTGCAATGAACATGGCCAAGAATATTGTCCAGCATAAGAGGACCAAGCACATAGATGTGAGGAATCACTTTCTTAAGGACAATGTTGACAAGGGAAATGTGGTGATGAGATACTACAAGATGGAGGACCAAGTAGATGACATCTTCACCAAGGCACTAAGCAAATAGCACTTTGTCAAGAATAGATTGAGTCTGGGAATGCACAAGCTGAACTGATTTCACAACAAATTTGCATAAAGCCTCTTATTTGATTATGCTGAGGAGGGCATATATCTATACTCGTTGTATTGCTTGTTGCTTGTGAATTCACACCTGGTACCTTACTGCAGGTACACACTCATGACATATTGGATATAGGGAAGATCTAACCATAACAGGCACGGCTATCTATAGCAAGGGACCTGGTCCCTTTAAAGGTTAATATCACTTTTACTACACAGTTTTCTATCAACAGTCACTGGCACGTTTCATCTCCCCATCTCTACGTCTTTTCAGTTTAAAAACAGAAGGTTGCTATTATTCAGGGACCTGATACCAAGCTTAAATACATCCTATTGTTTGTTTTCAAATAAATCAAATCCTATAATTTCTCTTCAAAATTTCTCCCTGCTGCTCAAACTGTTCCTCTCCTTTCTCTTGGAAAAATGTCAAACCCTTCTTCTCCCCCAAAATATCATCTCTCCCAAGAAATTGAAAAACCAACTTCATTCAATTTTTCAATTCTTCCTTGTAAGGCTTCTCCATCTATTCCACTGTGTGGGGTTGGTGAAACTAGTGAATCTATCACACCCCACACTGAAGTATTAGAGTCTCTTGTACTCAACCCTGTGGAAAACTTGCCTTGTTCTCCAACATTAGTTCTATCAGGGAAGGATTCTCAAAATTCTGAGGCCCAGTCGGTTGTCAAACCTGTCACTGAGACACCCATTGAAGATTTGGAAGTTGTGTCTCAACCAGGTCCAGTCTCATCTACTATGTCTGAAAGGTTGTTCCAAGGGATTTTCTTGAGGGCAAAGGAACATAGTCTAACATACTGGCTGCTGCAGAGGAACTAGTGGCATTGCAAAGTCTTACATCTCTCTGAGGAGATATTCAGACCACTCTTCTGGAAAAGGAGTGCCAGTTGCCAGAACAGGTCCCTCATAGTGTTCATCCTATGTTTGACCAAACCCCTGAAACCATAAGAGTTAACAGTGAAGAATAGGATGAAGAAGTTCCTCTTGTTTGTTCTAGAAGAGGGGTTCAAGGAGCAAATGCTTCAAATATGTGTCCACCAGATTTTGGACAAACTCAAGCTGCTCCTGAAGTAAGAATTGAGGAAGAGCCTACTAAGTCAGAGAAGAAAATGAAGAGAAAAGGAAAGGCAAAAATGGTTGAATCCCCTAACAAGGGAGACAACAGGAGATATGTAACGAGAGGTACAATCCAAAAATTTCTTCGGGATGCTCTCGCAGCGAATGAGGCACAAACCATAAGAAATCAAAGGCAAATATGACTTCACAGTGTGCCTACTGAATATCCAATTTCATTGCCTCAAGAGATAGGTTCAAGAGAAACAGAGTTTGAGGATATTGTTAAAGTAGTGGTGAAACAGAGGAAGGAGGCGGAGGAACAAAGAAGGTGGCTTGCCTTGGTTCTATCATGTCCAGGAGGCAGATCGACCTAGGATTGCTGGTTTCACATGAGATGGCTATGAGGGTTAAACAGACACAGACGTCTCTGCCATTTCCTGTACTGATTACTAATCTATGCCGGAGAGCTGGAGTACCACGTGACATTACGATGGATGTTGAGGTTACACCATCTTCCTCCACCGACATCCGGCGTATAGAGGCCGAGTTCCCACAAAAGGAGATTGGCAGAAGGAGGGCAACCCCAACAGATACATCTCCAGAAGTCGATGTTGATGCATTACCAGTAGAAACACCTTCGCATACTCCGGCCTCTGAGCCATCAGGTATACCCGATCCTCCCTCCTCTTCCTTGCAGGTCCCAGGTGTTTCATCATCAGCCCAGCCTTTCCAGGATCACTCAGGCCATGATCCTAAAAATGGGACGGCTAGCCTACTCGGCAGATGTTATGGCGACACGATTAGAGAGATCCGTCTGAGAGATGATTGATAGTGCCATCTTTACTACATTAACCCCCATAAGAAACACGGTTAATGAACTGACTGCGAGGGTCACTGCTTGCGAGAGCAGACAGGGGGAGACACCTGAGGTTTCAGCCCTAAAAGCTGAAATAGCCGAGCTGTAGAAAGATGTAGCCTATCTGAAGGCCACTGAATTCACAGCACAGATGCGAGGAGCAGATGACACATATATCCCTAAAACCTCTAGGAGTTCCCCGACCACTCCTGGAGACGTGCAGAAGGATGATACAGGGCATGCATAGTCGGAGACAGAGACCGACGAAGAGTAGGTAGCAGTGCACGATAAGGTGCTGAGCGAAAGCCAAGAGGACATCATATTCAGAGACTTGTCGAATCTCGTGGAGATGGTTGTGCAGTTGGCAACTCAAACGGTGCTAGCTGAGCCGCCCACAGCAGCTCCCAGTGGATATGGCATTGCTAGTATGTCTGAGGCTACTCCTGAGACTGAGACACACGACCAGATAGATACATCGGGCACTGATGCCCAGACAGATGGAGGGACTGCTTAAACATGATCCCCTCTTTACCTCCCTCTCTGGTTTTCTTTATCTGACCTTCTGGATACTTATTACTTGCATTGGAGGACAAACGCTCTTTATTTTGGTGGGGTGAGTCCCACACATTTTGGTTGACATTCATGTTTTGTTCTGTATATATTTGGGTTATTTGCTTTAATTTGTGTTTTAAACACTACTTTTTTTTATGTGGCTGTTTGAGCTCATGGCTCCTGTTGTTCTAATTGAATATAATTTTGATTGATCCTTTCGAAAATATTTTACCCACATCTTGTGTTGAAAGTGGTTGTTCTTTTGCAAAAACTTAAGTCTCGGTTTCGATCAATACCGATGACTTGAATAGTGGTCTCAATTGAACAAACATAAATGCACGGCTACGAAGAGGCCAAATGAAGTTACATAGACAATATGTGCACTCTTTGCATCTCGTTGTGACTAGCCATTTATCGAATTGATTTTCTTGTAAGGACCATTGCACACTAGCTAACGTGTCTAGTCTTGTTTTACTGAAGT
>JAJOOR010026589.1:0-21975 GCA_036250505.1 Solanum acaule
ACCGTATTTTAAACATATATATTTGCCCACTTGGACATAAAAAATAATGCAAAATTATAAATAGTAATGTGTCCACGTGGGCACATATATACCTTTAAAATACACTATTAAATAGTTCAGGGGGTAAAAAAATACACTATTAAATAGTCTGGGAGGTAATAGGTTCTCATGAAAGTTTAGTATCGTAACAGCAAATTCGACCAAAGTTGAGTTATTTTTCAGACCTTTATCCCATAATAATAACAATAATAATAATAATAATAATAATAATAATAATAATAATAATAATAATAATAATAATAATAATAATAATAATAACAACAACAACAACAACAACAACAACAAGGACAACAACAACAAGGACAACAACTACAACAACGACGACAACAACAACAACAACAACAACAACAACAACAACGACAACAATGACAACAACAACGACAACGACGACAACAACAACAACAACAACAACAACAACAACAACAACAATAATAATAATAATAATAATAATAATTGAATAATAAATATAAGTTATAGTAAATAATTTGGGGAAAACAAGTTAATTCATTGAAGGTTGAATTGGCAACAAATTTATGGAGGAGAAAACAACCTAAGCTTTTTAAGTCAGAATATGTCATCTCAACAAATGTTAGAATAACAGTGCTTATATTATATGTTGTATACCATTAAGTCAAGCTAAATAGATTACTCATATTCGGATTCATGGAAGATTTCAACTATAAATAAACATCTTATTCATATGTAAAAGCTTTTACTGTATACCAAGTGAATTTGTTGCACGGCCGCCTAGAGAGTTTTATTTAAAGTATGTAAATGAAAGGGGAGTAAATGTATATACCATTTAAACTTGAGTTGTGGCATAATACAAATAAAATGGGTGGCGCACTTTATGGTGTTCTATTCTTTGCAAGGAAATTCATGGAGCAAAGTGTGAGAAACCTCTACTTTCTATTTCTACGACATGTAAAATTTCATCTAAGAATTATAATTATTTGTTGAAGTGTTTCAGCTGTTATGTTTTAGTGAAGTAAGATGTTATTTTAATTGAATTGGACAGACTGGAATTAGACAAATTACATGAATTTATTAAACACTTAAAATTTCACATGGCAAGATGGAATATTGAAGTAGCTATTACCAATGGTTGTTCACACTATTGATTTTTTTAAGATAAAATTTTATTCTCTTTTAATTCTTACCTATGTCTAATACTTTGTATAGTTGTTGGTTCCTCTCTTTGTTGTTGTTTTATTTCTTCATTGTCATTTTTCCTTTTTAATAACTACTTTGATATGCAATACCTAAGTTTCAGAGATTCATGGACACGCTAGGTACTATGGATTTAATGCAGTCATAAAAATAGAGGTACAGATCGTCCTGGTCAATGATGTAGCCTTTTGGTGTAATTTTTTCCCCCATTATCCTTATCCCCTTAGTAAATTTCCCTTTGTCCACCCTACATAATTGGAAACCACAACATTATGATTGGACATGAAGGGTGTTTAGCATTTGAGTAATTTCCTTCTGTTGTTGTAGTGACAGTCCATTTTGATTACTCATTTCTAAAAATAAATCGGCTTATGCAGGGAATTATAATTTGCGGAAAGAACAACATAGTGGAGGCTAACCTTGCCAATACATTTAAGTTTGGTTTTTCTAAGTTCACCAACAATTAAAAATCATTATGTTATGATTCAAACTTTACATAATAAAGTAAAAAATATGATTACACCCATATGAACTTAACAATTTGCATAAGTTTGCCAATTGGAAATCATTCTAATTTCTCTGTTCGAGGTTTGTTTGTATAGGAAGTGATTAATAATCATCAAACCAGTGTGTTGTGGTAAAATCATGTGAATGTAGATACACTTGATCTACAACAATCGAGTTGTACCATAATACACAAAATATGGGTGGGGAAAGAACAACATATTGGAGGCTAACCTTGTCGCATACATTAAGTTTTGAATTTCCAAGGTCACCAACTATAAAATGCCACTCAATTATAATTAGAGTTGTACCATAATCCCAAAGAGATGGGTGGTTTGATGTTCATCCCAAATTCAACTATAAACCACACTCTTATGTTTGGAGGTGAAAGGTGCCTAGCATTTGAGCAACTCGTCAGTGTAGTGACTTTCCATGTTGATTACTCCTTTATAAAATTAAACTGACTAACCTTGCCAGTTCATTTAAGTTTTGCATTTTTTAGTTCACCAACAACTAAAATTCACTATGTTATGATTCTAACTTTACATAATAAAGCAAACCATATGATTACACCAACATGAACTCAACAATCTCCATGAGTTTGTCAATTGGAAATCATTCGTTCTAATTCCTCTGTTGGAGGTTTGTTTGAATAGGAAGTGATTAATAACTATCGGACCAAAATGTTGTGGTAAAATCATATGAAAGGGACACTTAATCTACAATAGGATATACAATTATAAATCAAGTTCTGCCATAATCCAAAAAAGATGGGTGGTGCGATGTTCGGCGCATAGTCAATTGGAAACTACAACCCTATGATTAGAGGTGAAGGGTGCTAAGCATCCGAGCAACTCCCTCTTGTTAGTGTAGTGACATTCCATATTGATTAATCCTTTATCAAATTAAATCGATTGATGATGGGAATTATAATTTGGGGAAACAACCACATAGGGGAGGCTAACCTTACCACGTACAGTTAAATTTTTTATTCTTAAGTCCACCAACAACAAAAAAACACTATGTTATGATTCAAACTTTACATAAAAAAGCAAAGCATATGATTACACCCATATGAACTCAACAATCTCCATGAGTTTACCAATTGGAAATCATTTGTTCTAATTCCTCTGTTGGAGGTTTGTTTGTATTGGAAGTGATTAATGATCATTGTCCCAGCATGTTGTGGTAAAATCATGTGAATGTAGGGACACTTAATCTATAATAAGATATACAATTATAAATCCAGTTGTACCATAATACCAAAAAGATGGGCGAGGAAAGAACTACATATTGGAGGCTAACCTTGCCGCATACATTTAAATTTTGAATTTCAAGATTACCAACTAAAAAAAGCAACTCAAAAATAAATCGAGTTGAACCATAATATAAAAAAAGATGGGTAGTGAGCTATTCGTCCCAAAGTCAAATTGTCACAACAATGTGAATATAAAGTGTGCTAGGGGGGAGGGGTAATTGGAAGTACAAGGGAAGCTAATTGAAGAGGTAAATATGATATATCAATATATTAGTACATAAGGCAATAGTTCTACAATCAATATTCAATGTCCGATGGATCTTAAACAATTCTCGTAAAAATGTTGGCTCTTAGTTCTGCAATCACTATTCATTGGCTGATGGATCTTGTTGCCTCCTTGTCTGAAAATAGGCTCTCGATAGGTCTTATTTTCTACAAAGGTACTTGAGCCGATGGTCCCACAGGTGAGTTTGTGCCTATTCGAGGAGGGCTGGAGGAAGATTCATTAGTGGAGCAATGGAGAAAGAAAAAATTAATTGTGGCGAACAACAAATAAGTAGAAGGTATAATCGGTAATTACCTTGACAATAAGTAGGAGGTTGTAGGTGTGAAGAATTGGTTATATTTCTTTCTTCCATCCGTGTAGTCCTACGTGTTTAAAGATATGATGTATTATCAATGTAATAAGTTGCAAGAATAAAGTGTATTATCATACTAATAAGTTAAGAGAGAACGCAATTTAGTGTCCTGAACATGTTAAAGTGTGCATGAAATTGCACAAGCCAGCATGGTTAAGTAACTTGAGGCGACTATAGATGCGGGGTATGATTTTATACATTGTAAGATGAAGATACAATTTTAGCAGCACCAAATAAAAATGGATGTGTGGATGCCATAATTGTTGAATGTACCGTGTGGTGAGGGAGCGTGAATGGAAATTAAGGTAAATAGTGCAAGGAGGACGCAACCAATAAAGGGTGAAATCCAAAAACGTGAAGACTATTGGTAAAGAGCAACATACCTGGATTGTGTAGGGCTAGTTAGTGTGTTGAGTGTGAGTTCTATTCTTTCCATATGAAGAGGCTTGGAATTTGTTGGATGATATTCCAGTTCTTTTCGATCCATACGAGTAGGCATGGAATTTAATGGATGATGGCAAGTGTGAGAAGCTGCAATAGGATTGCAACAAGAAAGATTATAGCAAAGTTAAACCAGCGCACTTAGATGATCTGGTGCGAATGTGGGAGGAGAAGTGCTAAGTTGAGAATACTGTATTGAAGAATTAAAATCTTTAGGAGATCAAATTATTCTTGGGGAGGCGATGGTCATTGAGAACTGATTAAAAGGCAGTAGTAGAGTAGGCTGGCAGTAGTTTAGAGTTTGTGTTTACAGAAAAAGACATGGAGGGAGTGGAGGTTGGTGAGAAGGAACACGGAGAAACGGCGATAACAGGGCATAGTTTGGAGATAAATGTTGAGTGTTTTATTTTATCCGAATAAAAGAATTGGGTTTTTAGTGGACCTAATCTTTAGGAAGATTTTATTGTTACTGATTTTTGGAGTTTATTAGTTATGGGTTTGTTTATTGCTTCTTTTTAGGAATCAGTTCTACATGCAATCTCTAGTTATTTAGAGAGACTTCTATCAATAATATTCAACTAAATTTTTGGTATTGTTGTTTACTCAATTTCAATAGTGGTATCAGAGCTAGACTACAAGTGAGTAAAAGAAGCCCCGACCTACTTGGTATCTTATAGCAACAAGTGGTCATGGCATCTGGAAGTAAAAATTTCATCAAACCTGCTATTCCCCGCTTTGATGGTCAATATGTTCATTGAAGCATGCTGATGGAAAACTTCTTGCGTTCAAAGGAGTTCTGGAGCATTATAGAGATTGGTTTCAATAAACCAGATCATGGCGTGGGGATAACGGAATGTCAACAGAAGGTTTTGGATGAGCAAAGACTGAAGGACCTCAAAGCTAAAAATTATCTACTCCAAGAAATAGATCATCCCATACTTGAGACCATTCTTCAAAAGATACCTCCAAGAGATTTGGGATATAATGAAAAGAAAGTATGTAGTACAACAAGAGTGAAGCGGCAACAACTTCAAGTCCTTCGCAAAGAATTTAAAGTTCTACAAATGAAAGAAGGGGAGTCAGTAGATGAGTACTTCGCCAAAACATTAACCATTGTTAACAAGTTGCTTGTTTATGGTGGAAAATTGGATGATGTTGATGTTATTGAAAAGATTCTACGATGTATGTCTTCCAAATTTACATATGAGATTTGCTGTATTGAGGAGTCAAAGAATATTGATACAATGTCAATGTCACGACCCAAGGTAGCTCCTAGGTATAACATGGCGTATAAGACCCCGAGATCCCCCATATAAGCCACTTATCATTCATAACATAATAAATAGACAAAGAGATTTGAAAGACGATTTCAATGTATCAAAGTTTTTATAAATCAAAGCGGAAATTCTAACATCGTCTTAATAGTCATCTAGTACATAAGAATGAAATATGGGTGAAGCCCGTACATCATGTTCAAAAACTGAATGTAAGGAAAGACTGAAAACAATAAATGTGCATCCTTGAAGCATGAGGACTCACCAAAGCTCGAAATCTCCTCAACGAACTCTAGCCACAAAATTGGGAACCCTGACTGCCAGACCTTACAATCGAGCAAATGTAGGCAAGAGTATGCATTAGTACAACATATGTACCAAGTATGATAGCCATGCATAAAACATATGAAAACATGCTTAGAGAGAGATACCTTCATAGGATGCAATGACAAAGATAAAAATGTCATAAGAGTTAGAAAACATGAGTCACAGAACATGGTCAATGCAAATAATCATCATCTTAAACATCCATGAGATACTTTCTTGAAGTAACATTAATTTATCATAACTTGCTTGTGGGAAGTAGCCTTAACCTAAATATAAGAACATGTGAGCTATTAACATGGAATCTGATGTCTCCCACACCGAAAAAAGTTGTCCTACCTGCCACGGTAAGGACCATGAACTTCTAGCTTATGTGGATCCACTAGCTAATGTCTATCTACACAATCCTATGTTGGCACATAGTTTATGGGACATGAGCAATCGTCACTTGTCCACTTGGTTCTGAGCTTAACTTTCACGGAATAGTTCTTATTCATATTCATCTTAGCTCTTAAAGGAATATGGGTAATCTCCTCTTATCTTTACATCAAGTGGCATAGGTAATCGCCTCTTGTCATTCAATTAGAGAGCATGGGTAATCACATCTTGCCTCATCAATAGAATAGCTTCTTAGCCTTGGTTCATTTTAGGTGAGAAAGTCTTTCAACCCTAAGAACCCTTATCATGTGAGAACCTTTCACAATTCATGATTTCATGTGTATATGAGGATTCCTTTCAACAACACAACAATCAATAACATCAATATTTCACTCTCATAGCATCCTTAAAACATTTACATAAATTTCATGAGAACATGCTTCATTTCATAAACTTCTCTTTCATAATCCAAAACCCACATTATATAGTCATAACTTGGAAAAACAAGGGAATTACATGGGTTCATGGGGGATCATTAAAAATATGAGATTAACTCAATTCATGCTTAAAATACCATAATTCAATCAATTAGATCAATAATCAAAGGAACCCATGATCTGGAATAAAACCCTAACTCAATCGGGGAATTTAAACTTCAAAAATTTGAGAAGTTGGGAACTCTGTGGAGGAAAGGCTTCCATGGATGAAAACTATCATACCTCAATGCCAAAAGCTTAACTTCAATGGGGGAATTGGAGACTTGACTTGAAACCCTAGGTTGGACCCTTCTTCTTCTTCAACTTCTAGAGAGAGAAATATTTGAGAGGTCTTCTTTTGTGAATTTGAGAGAATGATTTCAATTGGGCAAATTTTGGGGTTAAAACGTTTATATAGGGATTTTGGTGAAGGATAAAACGGCATAGTATTAGGATAAAATAGTTAAGTGAAGATCTAAAAGCCCCTAAAAATAATAACTGCCAACCCAGACGACGGCTAGACTGACGGTCCATTGATCAAACCATGGACCATCCTTTTAGGGCGTCGTTTGGATCAGAGGCTAGGTTCTGAGGCCTTGATCAAAGGACCCCCATCCACGGACCATGGACCAACGACAGTCCGTTGGTCCCGGCTCTGGATCTTGATTTTTCATCCTGAATTTTTTCTAAGTATGGGGCTCACCTACGAGACCTACATACGACTCATACATTGAACGACAGATCATCCTAGTGAGCCATTGAAAAAGAATTGGAACTTGACATTTTTGAAAAATTGACTGGCCAATCCACGGACCCAACCTACGATCCGTACATCAAACAATGGACCGTGGGTGGCGTTCGTCCATCCTGGCACCAAATTTCTTAAAAGCTGAAATTTTTACCCTTTTTCGAATCTGAGGTATTACATTATCTCCCCCTTGATATCATTCATCCTCAAATGAGATTCAAGTTATCATAAGGAAGGTAGGACTCAAACATAACAGCCCAACATGCATGCAAATACATATATGCACATATCCGAGGAGCAAACATCAACTCCACGCTAAAGTATGTTTAAAACAACATATCATGAAGTCTATGTGCAACTCATACTCAAATGCACATAAACATGTAGAAATCAATCAAGTTGACTCATTTTTTCAAAACTTAAACTTTTTCATAAACATGCATAAATAAGGAAATCATGGGAATATCTAAGACACATGACACCAAAAGAGTAAACCATGAGGAACTTCAATACCTCAAGCTAGAGTATGGTTAGAAGGAAAGATATGAGGATATCGGGACATCATATCGGTCTCGACCTTGGCCTCTCAAGTAAACATCTCAACTAACCGATTCCTCCATAAAACTTTCACGGATGTACCGTCTTTGTTTCTCAACTTCTTAACTAGTCGGTCTAAGATCTCTACCTGTATTTGATGAGTCCACAAATTGGACTCATTTAGTGTTGTATTTTGATAAAATTAGTGTCCTCAAATGCATATTTTGTCTCAATATCTGATGAAAACCCTTAGGTTTCAGGTATTTGGAGTTGGAGGGAAAGCATGGACACTACTTAGCAAAGAGGAACAAAGGCAGCTGAAACAACGAAGAAATGAATATCTGAGAATTGCCAAACCCGTTCGGCGAGTCGCCAAAAGGTCTTATCCTCGCCTTTTGTTCCGTGTGTGCTAATCTATGAAAGAAAGGATCAAATTGGCAGTGAAAAGGAGCATTCGACATGTCGCCGAGCAGTTCCACTAAGCAGTACTATGTCTCCCAATGATCCAAAACACGACGAAGTTGAAGGATAGAGCAAGACGACGATGAAACCTACCAAAGGGCGGATTGCTGAGTTGATTAGCGATCTAGACTAACGACGCCAAATGATCTGCTGCAGCACAGATTTTTGAAAACTATAAATACTCTTTGAGAGTTGTAGCTTATCATGAGATTTTTAATATAGAATTTTTAACATAGAATTTTGAGTTCTAAGTTTGGAGAGGGTTTTAAAGAACTTGAAGATACAAAGGGTTTCAACTCCAAGAATTTGGACTTGGGTCTTGTGGATTCTTCACTCTTTGCTTGTTTTTGAGACTTAAATCTTCATACCCATTTGAATGCAAAATCATATTGGTATAAATTTCTATCTCTTTTACATGTCTAGCTAAAATCCCAATTCTTGGGGTGTGATTTTATGAATATGGGTTAGATTATATGTTGGGTCTTGCTTGTTGATGATTTATTTGTTGTTTAGATGTGATTTCGTTTAGTAGTTGTGGTGGAACTTAATGAAATTGTAGTTGCAAATATGATTTCACCTTTTTGTTTTCGGCTTGCTCGATAGAAAGGTCGTAAAGCTAAGACTACTAAATTGATGGCCGGTGGGATTGGGTCGACATGAGATTCAGCTCGAGAGAGTGAACCCTAGTTCTTCTCCCACCCACTCAGCTCGAGAGAGTGTGTGGGCTAAGGCGGAGGCTGTTCTTCATGCGGCAACTTGATGTTCGAGAGAAACCAAGTTGATTCACGGTAAGTTGTTCGAGAGAGAATTTACCCCTACTATAGTCTAGCCTAGTCACAAATTTTCAATGGATTTATTATCAAAATCATGTACCCAATAGTTTAGTTTATCCCGTATTCCTATCACATCCCAAGAATCTCATCTCCTTGATTAGTACTCTTTGCATTTTTTGTTGTTTTTGCTTACTTGTTACAAACCCCCATTGATAATTGACGCTTGCGTCACCCCTTAGATTTAACATGTTTATATTCAATAATGTTTATAGCTATGACTAATTAGAACTTAATTTTATTTTTCTATTAATGCTTAAAACCACTCCCTTGGGACTCGACCCCAACCCTTGGTTGGGTTACTTTACTATTGTACGATTGTAGACACTTGAATTGGAAGTTGTGTCTTGAGTATGCAAACATCAAAATGGCGCCGCTTCCGAGGAGTGTTGTTATTTTAGAATTCTTAGATTAGTAGAATTTTTGTTCTTCTTAGTTGTAGTTTACTTACTTAATTTTTAGTTTTGTATTGTTTGTTCGTGTATAGAAGCAGGACAATGAGTACGAATAATCATTATGGGTATCAAACAGATCACCCCCTCTTGAAACTGTTGAACCTTAGGGATAACCTCCTAACGTTCAAACAAGTAGGGAATGAAACCCTTCAGGAAATGTGGCTGAAGTTTTAGGTAGTGCTGCAGCCATGCCCCACTCATGGCATGACTAACAAAGTGCTACTAGAAAGCTTCTATCGGGGTCATGGACCTGATAATTGAAGTAATGTTGATCAACTTTTCGCGGGTGGTATGCTACACCAGTCCTATGAAGTCGTAGCCGAACTCCTAGATGGCATGGTTGAAGCTAACAAGGAGACTAAAAAGAAACAAGAGTGAGATGCACTACTAGCTCTGTTGGATTTTTTATCTAAAAGAGTCATGGAGTTGGAAGCACAGGCCTTAGAAAAGGACAAGCACTTCTCCCTTCGAGAGTGTACAAAGGGGAACGAGAATGAGGGTGTACAAGATGATGAATTCCTCTCACTCATTCAACAAAAAATCGAAGAACAAGACAATGTTGAATGAGATGAAAGAGAACATCGACATGTTGAATCAAGCGACAATCTCTAACTCCATGACAATTCAGCTACAAGATGCCCAAATAAATCAGTTAATATTTTGTCACTATCCACTGTTTGTCGAGGACTCACCTAGTTACACCATGGACGACTCCGAGGATGACGACTAGACGTTAACTTACGTCGTGCCATGACGTTAACTAAGGCGTTGTTTGGGAGGCAACCCAAAATCCCTTTTCGCTTTTTATTTGTGTTATGATAAATAACGGTGTATTGTTTGTACAGGTCGAAGCGTGGGAAGTGTTCGAAAAAGTGTAGGGTGGCGAGCAATAGGTCCAATCAGCGAATCGTCGAAGAGGTCGGCGACCTCGATGGAGACTGCTGTTGGGACCCCCACATTAACTGGAGGTCCTGTAAATTTTGGTGAGAAAACTAAAACATTCGGCGTTCCGCCGAGGGACTAGGTGACCTTGACTAAGTCACCGAGTGGGAAAAAACTGGACGATTTTGCAAGCCAAAGGTTTAAAAGTTTCAACTTCATTCACTTTCCCTCACGATTTATCTACCTAAACTCATACCTGCACTCTAGTTTCTATATTTCTTATACTTTTAGAGTATTTTGGTTGGTTGATTTGTGCTCGGAATTGGATTACCTTGCCGCCTAGTGTTTCAATCGTTTCGTATTCAACACAAAAGGTCAGTTTTCTATGCCCCAAATTTATTTTATAAAAATTTATGCTTATTTGGAATAGCCAGATCTTGTTGAAAGTATTCTAACCCTGCTGGATAGGATTAGATTGTTTACACGCATGCTTTAATTTGACAATCTTGCTCAAGTAGTTGTGACTGTTGAATTCTAGTGATTATATGCCTTAATTTGGATTTAAATTCGAAGGGTTTTGTTTGGGTGCTATGGGTCATACCTTGATTGTACTAGTGCATACTTTGATTTTGTCTTCAGGGGTTACAGGGTTGAATTCGAGAAAATGGGTTGAAAATAGGTACGCTGAGCCATTTGGTGAGCTGGGTCAAGCTCGCCGAACCACTCGGTGGTACGCCTAACATCCTCATCTCACCTTTAATTTATGATAAATGTGTTGTTAATTCTGTAACTTTCAGCGAGAAGTTGAAGGTCACAAAAGACTTTCGGTGACTCACCGAAAGTCTCATTTTACCCTTGTCATCGCCCTGGATCTCTGTGCAGTGTAACTTTCAGTGAACTAACTCTAGATCGCCGAATGATATTAGCGACTCACCGAAAGAGTCAGTGAAGCTTATCAGTGCTTTTGTCAAATATTTCTCTAACTTCTCTTCAAGATTTTGTAGACATGACTAAACCTAAAGCTGCTGAAAGAATAACGCCAGCTCAAGAGAAGTCCAAAGGAATTGCGATAAAGGAAGATGCAGTTACGTCGCAAGGAAAAGCTTCGAAACTACCTACAACTACTGGGAAAGCCAAGGGTAAGAGGCCCACTCCTGCCAGGAAAACCATTACACTAGACCCTGATACTCCTTCATAGGCCAGGGGATTTTGCAGAGTGGTGCATGTCTTTCGGGCAGACTCACAATCAACAGATCTTGGTGAAGCTGGCATTGCTATTCCCTTTGAGGTTACCCCAGGCACTAATGCCCATATTCAGAGTACCACACCGGGTACTGAGGCCTAGACAGATGGAGAGACTGCATAGACAAGATCCTTTCTTTACCTCCCTCTCTGTCTTACTTACTTTCACTTTTCGATACTTTATTTCATTTGCAATTGAGGACAAATGCTTTTTAATTCTGGTGGGGTAAGGCTCACCGTTTGCGTGCTATTTGTGACTTGTGTAGTTGTGTATATATTTGGGTTGTTCTGTTTAAAAATTAATTGCGTTTTATACACTGTTATGGAAGGTTTGGGCATGTGGCTCCATGTTTTAAATTGCAAAATGATTTTGAAACTTCCAAAAAAATTATGCCACCCCTTCTTTGTTAAATATGGTTGTTCCTTTGCGAATTTGAGTATCGGTTCTGATCAATACCAATGAATTGGATAGTGCTTATAATTGAACAAACATAAATGTGCGGCTATAATGAGGCCAAATAAAGTTGCATAGACAATATGTGAACTCTTTGCATCTCGTTGTGACTAGCCAATGATCAAATCTAGTCTTTTGTGATGATCGTTGCACACTAGCGAAAGTGTGGAGTCTTGTTTGACTTACAGTGTCAATGCCTAGTATGATAAGGTTACCTGTGAACTATGCATGATGGATCCTAGAATTTGGCCCGTTGGTCTAGTCAACTAAGTGATGCTATCTTTTGATATGATCTTAGGAAACTTCTAAGAGTGTGAGCCAATTTGACATATACCTCTTTTGTGGCCTACCTTGTGAGTGTGTGAACCGCTTTTGAACACCCCTTGAGTCTTACCTTTCTTTGGAAGAAACTTGATGAAAACTAGACCTCTCTTAATCCACTACCTATAATCCTCTTGATTTGTGGTTGATTGAATAGCCAACTTAGGCCAAAAGCCTAAGTTGGGGGTGTGGTGAAAAGAAAAGGGAAAGTCAAGAAGTGCAAGGAAATTCTCCTTTAACCCATGGTGTTGAGAAAAATGGAACCCCTCCATATATATATATAAAAAAAAAGTTGTGGAATAAAGTACAAAAGAAATGGGGTTTCCAAACAATCCATGGAGAGTGAATAATAGGATGACTTACGAGTACTAAAGAGAATGATAAAGGAAAAGGAAAGGAAGTGTTGTGAACACCATTTTTCATGAGGATGAAAGTCACTGAACCTAAATGACCATACCTTTGCACTTAGCCCCATTACAAGCCTTGAAAATACCTTTTTGATCTTGAGTGAGTTGAAGCAAGTGTTGATTCAAAAATATGGGCAAACTTATGGGTGAAATTATATATTGTGTTCTTATTTGTGAGTGTGAGCGTTGCATCTGATTCCGAAGCTTTAAACTGTGAACCATTGTGTGAATATGGAATCATTCTTTGTGGTAGGGCATTTGAACACTATAGTTGAGCTTGAACTTGCATTTGAAGCAAGTATTGTGAGCTCGAGATTGTTTGATAATGGTATGTCACAACTTGAAACTTTGAGTGCACATTTGATCCTTGTAAGAGTAAGTTAAGTCTTGTTGTGTACATTTATGATTGATTCTTGTATAGTACTATTTGAGACACCCTTTTTGAACAACCGAACTCGAGTTTGCTTGAGGACAAGCAAAAGTTTAAATTGGGGATGTTGTTGAGTCCACAATTTAGACTCATTTAGGGCTGTATTTTTATAAAATTAGTGTCCTTAAATGCAATTTTGTCTCAATATCTGATGAAAACCCTTAAGTTTCAGGTATTTGGAGTTGGAGGGAAAGCATGGACACTACTTAGCAAAAAGGAACAAAGGCAGCTGAAAGAACGAAGAAATAAAGATCTGAGAATCTCCGAACCCGTTCGGCGAGTTGCCAAAAGGTCTTATCCTCGCCTTTTGTTCTAGTGTGCTAACCCCTGAAAGAAAGGATCAAATCAGCGATGAAAAAGCGCAGTCGGTGTGTCGCCAAACAGTTCCATGAAGCAGTACTATGTAGCCCAATGATCCAAAACACGTCGATGTTGAAGGATAGAGAAAGACGGCGATGAAACCTACCAAAGGGTGGATCACAAAATTGATCGGCGATCTAGACTAACGACGCCAAATGATCCGCTGTAGCCATATTTTTTAAAACTATAAATACTCATTGAGAGTTGTAGCTTATCATTAGATTTTTAATATAGAATTTTTAACATAGAATTTTGAGTTCTAAGTTTGGAGAGGGTTTTGAAGAACTTGAAGATTCAAAGGGTTTCAACTCCAAGAATTTGGAATTGGGTCTTGTAGATTCTTCACTCTTTGCTTGTTCTGAGACTTAAATGTTCATACACATTTGAATACAAATTCATATTGGTATAAATTTCTATCTCTTTTACATGTCTAGCTAAATCCCCAATTATTGGGTTGTGATTTTGTGAATATGGGTTAGATTATCTGTTGGGTCTTGCTTGTTGATGATTTATTTGTTGTTTAGATGTGATTTCGTTTAGTAGTTGTGGTGGAACTTAATGAAATTGTAGTTGCAAATACAATTTCACCTTTGTGTTTTCGGCTTGTGAGAGAGAGAGGTCGTAAAGCTAAGACTACTAAATTAATGGCCTGTGGGATTGGGTCGACATGAGGTTCAGCTCGAGAGAGTGAACCTTAGTCCTTCTCTCACACACTCAGCTCGAGAGAGTGCGTGGGCTAAGGCGGAGGTTGTTCTTCATGAGGAAACTCGGTGTTCGAGAGAAACCAAGTTGATTCGGGGTAAGTTGCTCGAGAGAGAATTTACCCCCACTATAGTCTAGCCTAATCACAAATATTGAACAGATTTATTATCAAAAGCATGTACCCAATAGTTTAGTTTATCCTATATTCCTATCACATCTCAAGAATCCCATCTCCTTGATTAGTACGCTTTGCATTTTTTGTTGTTTTTGCTTACTTGTTACAAATCCCCATTGATAATTGATGCTTGCATCACCCCTTAGATTTAACATGTTTATTTTCGATAATGTTTTTAGCTATGACTAATTAGAACTTAATTTTATATTTCTATTAATTCTCAAAACCACTCTCTTGTGATTCGACCCCAACCCTTGGTTGGATTACTTTACTATTGTACGATCAGACACTTGCATTGGAAGTTGTGTCTTGATTACGCAAACATCAGTACTTCCACATAAGAAAGGCTCTCCTTAACTGCCAATTATTCTAAGGGAACTATAGATGTCGGATCACCAACACATTTCTTCAACAAGGAGACATGGAAAATTGGATGCATCGATGCAACTTATTAGGCAATTCTAGTTCATAAGCAACCTTACCAATACGTCTCAAAATCTAAAGGCTTACATATCGAGGACTCAACTTTCCTTTCTTACCAAACCTCATTACACCCTTCATGGGTGAAATTTTCTACTAGACTCAATCATTAACATCAAACTCAAGATCTCTTTTTCTAACATCGGCATATGACTTTCGTCAACTTTGAGCCGTTTTCAACCTTTCTCTAATAAGTCAAACTTTTTCCATAGCTCATGTACCAACTCGGGACCTATTAGGGAAAATTCACCCACCTCAAACCAACCTATAGGATATCAACACCTCCTACCATACAAGGCCTCAAATGGAGCCATACCAATACTTGAGTGATAATTATTGTTATATACAAACTCAATCAAAGGCAAATGATCATCCCAATTTCCCTTGAAATCAATCACACATGATCTCAACATATCTTCCGAAGTTTGGATAGTACGCTCCGCTTGCCCATCAATTTGGGGGTGAAAGGTCGTACTATGCTTAACACAAGTACCAACACCTTTTTGAAAAGATCTCCAAAACTGAGAAGTGCATTGGGTACCACGATTTGAGAAAATGGATAAAGGCATTCCATGAAACTTCACCATTTCCCTCAAGTACAACTTATCATAGTGCTCCGTCAAATAAGAAATATTGATGGGAATGAAATGAGTCGATTTCATCATTCAATCAACTCTAACCCAAATTGAGTCATGTTGTCGCCGGGTGCGAGGCAAACCAATAACAAAGTCCATATTCAAATCTTCCCACTTCCAAGTAGGAATGCTAATGTCTTGGGATAAACCTCCCAGTTTTTTATGCTGAACTTTCACATGTTGACAATTGGGACACTTAGCCACGAACTCCGTAATATCCCTCTTCATCCTATTCCACCAATAGATTTCTCGCAAATCATGGTACATCTTGGTGGATCCCGGGTGAATGAAATATTAGGAACTATGGGCTTCTGACAAGATTTGTTCTCTCAAGCCATCAGCATTAGGAACACACAACCGACCTTGATAACTAAGTACCCCATCTCTCCCTTGGGAGAAAGCCTCTACAGACTCTTTAAGCACTAATTCCTTTTATTCAACTATAACGACCCAGAAAACTAGTGGGTTGAACTAGAGCCTAAATATGAGGGTTAACATGTAGGGTTAAGGGGTTTAGTGGTTAAACATTAAACTACGTACTAGACCCCGTAGTTTAGAAGACCTTTTAAGATTTGGTTGAAGGTTGCAAGGTCTAGTGCCAAGCCATATGGGGCAAGCCTAAGAAAAAGGCCAAGGCTGCCCCAAGCTTGGCCAAACATTGCCCAAGGACCACGACCACCTTCACGACTAGTGGTCTTGACCATGGTCCGTGAAGGGGCTCGTGAAGGTCCCTTAGGAATGTGTGAAGCAAGGCATTGAGTCCTAGCCGCTGCCAAGGAACCATGACCTTCACCATGACTCGTGGTCTTGACCACGGATCGTGGGAGGTCTCATGGTCTTGCCTTGCCATTATGGAGGCCAAGGTTGCTTAAAACGCCATCTAGACACTACCTATCATGACCGTGAGGGTCTTCACGACCTGTGGTGGCCACCACGAGTCATGGTGCCACCCGTGGATGGCAAGACAGTGTGCTCACAAGGCTTCCCAAGGAAGACTCTCCTTCACGAGCCACTTCACGACTCTTGGTGAAGACCACGGACCATGGGAAGGCTTGTGGGATTGCCTTCACCACTTGGGAGCTACTGCTCAAGAGACCACGGGCACCACCACAATCCATGGTCTCCTTCACGAGCCGTCCAAGTGGGCGTGGTCCCTGACGGGGGCTGCCTAAGTAGAGGATTTTTTAGTAATTTCCTTTTCATTAATTAATGTGTGGGGTTGTTTTTAATTGTTTTATATCACATATATATAGTTTTAAGTTTTAAAGCACTTCAATTACTCCTTTATTTTCCAAAACCCAAATCAAATCAAAAGTTCTTCTCCATCCCAAAATTTCTCTCTCTAAAACTCAAGGAAGAAGAAGGGAGCCATTGAAGCTAGGGTTTGTGGATTCAAGGTGTTTCTTCCTCAAATTTCTTGGGGATTGATACTAAAGGTATGGTAGTTGATGAGTCCACAAATTGGACTCATTTAGGGCTATATTTTAATAGAAATTGTGTCCTCAAATGCATCTGATGAAAACTCTTAAGTTTCAGGTATTTGATGTTTGAAGAAAATCATGTACATTACGTCTCAAAAAGGAATCAAAAGGCTGAAAAGAATGAAGAAATGAAGGCCTGAGGATCGCCAAGTACACTTGGTGAGTCGCCGAAGGGTCTTACTTCACCTTTTGTTCTAGTGTGCTGAGCCCTAAAGGAAAGGATCAAGTCGGCGGAAAAAGGGAGCAGTCGGTGCATCGCCGAGAAGTTCCGTGAAGCAGTACCATGTAGTCCAATTACCCAGAGCATGACGATGCTGAAGGCTGGTGCAAGACGGTGATGAACTACCCCAAAGAGCGAATCGCCGAGTTGATCAGTGATTCTGACTAACGATGCCGAATGATCCGCTACAGCATAAATTTGTGAAAGCTATAAATACTAGTTAGAGTTGTAGTTTTAAGAGTCGAACAATTATTATAATTTTCATATAGAATAGTACTTTTTGATATTTTTTCTCTGAGTTTGAGAGGGTTTTTAAGACTTGAAGTTCCAAAGGGTTTCATCTTCAAGATTTGGATTTAGGTCTCTTGGATTCTTTAATTTTGGCCTGTATCAAGACTTAAATCTTCATACCCAGCTGAATGCAAGCTCAATTTGGTATAAATTTCTATCTCTTATACATGTGTGGCTAAAAACCCCAATTCTTGGGGTGTGATTTAGCGAATATGGGTTAAGATAATTGTTGGGTCTTGCTTGTTGATAGTCTATTCGTTTTTTAAATATGATTTCGTTTAGTGGTTGTGGATGAATTTAATAAATTTATAGTTGCAAATACAAGTTTATTTATGTGTTTTTGGCTTTCTCGAGAGAGAGGTCATAAAACTAAGACCACTAGAATGATGGCCAGTGTGAGTGGGTCGACATGAGGTTCAGCTCGAGAGAGTGAACCCTAGTCCCATATCCACACACACAGCTCGAGAGACTGAGTGGGTTAAGGCGTAGGCTGGTCTTCATGCGGTAAGTGAGTGTCCGAGAGGAACGCATTTGAAATAGGGTAAGTTGCTCGAGAGAGAGCTTATCCCCCTTAAAGTCTAGCCTAGTCACAATTATTCTATGAATCTTCTATCGAAAGCATGTACCCAATAATCTAGCTTAACTCGTATTCCCGTCACATCCCATGGATCCCCTCTCATTACATAGAAACCCTTGTTTATTTTGTTGTTTTTACTTACTAGTGACAAAAACCCCTTTGTTAATTGACACTTTTGTGTCTCCCTTTAATTTACAATATTTTTAATCGTTAATGTCTTTAGCTACGACTAGTTAGAACTAAATTTTATTATTCTATTAATTCTCAAAACCACTCTCTTGGGAACGATCCCAACCCTTGGTTGAGTTACTAAACTATTGTACGATCGTAGACACTTGCATCGGAAGTTGTGTCTTGATTACGCAAACATCAGTAGTCTTCATCTTTGACTTACTTTATTTCAAGGAGCCAATTTCAAAGATGATTTTCAAGTTCCAAATTTCTCCAAATAGTAAGGTTTTCAATCTAAGCATGGGTTCAATTTATGAATAAATTGATGAATATATGATGATTTTAATGAATTTCCCCCTTGAATCCATGTTTTCCCCCAAAATCCTAAGGTGTGATTTGTGATTGGGAATTGATTGATTATGAAAGTATGTTGATATATTATGCCTAAATTGATTTAGATTATTGAATTACATCATTGTTCATGCCTAATTGTGGTGATCTAAGATGCGTTGGTGAATGTTGGTTCATAGTCTTGTTGGGCAATTTTATGAAGGTTAATGTATGAGTATGATGTTATGTAAATGAATATGATTCTAACGAAAGTTATATGAATATATCTATAATGTAATTGTGCCATTATTGAAAGGTTCATTCCCAATTGTGCACTCATGAATGTTGATAGTAGAATGTAAAGGGTTCTCTAATGTACTGTTAATCTTATTTGGTATGCATCCTCATCTTGTATAAATGAAAGTATGGATGATTGTTGAATATTAGATCGGTAGGCTAATGGCACCCTTCCATACATGCTAATAATGAACCTGGGATCGGTAGGCTTATGGCACCCTTACATAAATGATGTTAATGAACTTTGGGATCAGTAGGCTTAGGGCACCCTTCCATGAATGTTAATGATGAACCTTGAATCGGTAGGCCTATGGAACCCTTTCATGAGGATTCAAATGAGCTTTCCTAACTAATGAACCTTGAATTGGTAGGCTTATGGCACCCTTTCATGTGTTAATCAATGTACTTTGGGTCGGTAGGCCAATGACACCCTCTCATGTGTGATAATGTTAAAGTAATGAAATACTCTATGGGAATTGAGGCTAAGCAGCGAGTGGATTTGGTTAGATGGAAACTCTCCCAATGTTTAGGCTGGGTTTTAATGATCATCTTCCTTATCCCATAACTATATGCCCGCATAGGTCTAGCTAGTTGATCCACTTAAGTTATATGTTACCAGTCCTACCTTAGGCAAGTAGACCACCTCTTTACGGTGTGGAGCTTTATGACACCAGATTCCATGGTTAGATCTTATGGTCTATGTTGGTTAATGCTTATTCCTATCATATGAGATACGTACCTTAGTTACTTGAGAGGTTCTATAAAGTGTGGGTGGTAGTATGGGATGTCATCCATGCATTGCACGAGTAGGCTTTGAGAGGCTATGATGTGATTCTCTAATCCCTTATGTTAATGAAAGAATGTGCTCAGAAGGAAGCTAATGAAGAATGATGACTTAAATGCATAAATGATTATGATGCAAGTTTTACTTGGATTGCATTATGAGTTACTCCCTTGTCATGTCTTACAAAATGGTTATGTCTCTTATGTGTGAGTATTGTGTAATGATGGAAAGGATGAATGGTAAGTTCACTTTTGGGGGCCTTGATGTGGTACTTAGTATGGATAGTGGTATGGGATGCTATTCATACATTGCATAATGTATATCTTGGGGTTGCCTTAGGTGAAGGCTTTAATGTGATGAAATGACTTGTATGTTGGTTGTGAATGTATCTTATGCCTATTTTTCTTATGTTCATGAAGTTTTTCTCAAATTGGCATATATCATGACTTTCAAATAAAATGTCCGTTTTAAGCATGGTTTTTGCATGGCTATCATACTTAGTACTTAATTGTGCTAACCCATATTTCACTTATTTTACTACATGTGTAGGTTCCGACAAGTGAGTTGCTTTCTCTCTAGTTCAAAGGTTTGGATTGAGTTCTTCCAAGACTAGTGGTATGTCCTCATGGATTCGAGGACACATGCTTTTATAGATGCTTCATTTATTTCATGTAATAGACACTTGTTAGACTTTTCTGTTGTAAAGGGTCGTGACCCTACTTTTGTTTCAAGATATTGTTCTAGATGGCCATGTGAGACAAATAGACTTCCGTTGTTTTAAATGATTTTTATTGTATGGATTTAAAGAAAAGTTTTAAATTCCACACTATATTGATTATCTTATGCAATGAAATGCTATGAGGCTTGTTTGAGACTTTTCGGAGTCTTGTACGTCGTATCACATCTAGGTGGTAGCCCTGGGTCGTGAAAAACATGGTGTCAGAGCACAAGATTTTGGAATGGTTTTTAGGATTGATGTCTCACAAGCCACGTCTAGTGGATTCTTGTTCATCGGTGTGAGTCGCGACACATCTATGAGTGAGGCTATAGGACGTTTGGAAGTTACACTTCTTTCATTATTCTTGAAGTCGTGCCATAGAGTCTAGCTCTATAAATGTCTTTTTCCTAATCCTTCTCTTGTGTTTATAGGATATGATACAAGAAGGAAGCCCGCAAGAAGAGTGGAGGAGGAGATAGTGAATGAAGGAGTTCCTCCCCAAGGTCCTCAAGGTGACCAAGTTCCTCAAGGAAATCAAGTTCCAGTTGATGCTCCGGCCATGACCAATGAAGAAGTTAGGTTGGCTCTTTTGATGATGGCTCAAGCCCAAGCCATGACAACCTAAGCTACTAGGGGTGTTGAAACTCATGTGAACCCTATTGTGAGCACTATGGCTTCTAGGTTGAGGGACTTTGTGATGATGAATCCTCCGGTATTTCTTGGTTCCAAAGTGGGAGAGAATCCCCTAGAGTTTTTGGATGAGGTGTATAAGGTAGTCAATGCTATGGGAGTGGCTTCTATAGAGTTCCGCTTACCAATTGAAGGATATTGCCTAAATTTGGTTTACTCAATGGAAGAGCAATAGGCCTATAGGAGCAGTCATATTGAATGGGAGGAGTTTAAGAAGGCATTCTTTGATAGGTACTTTCCCTGTGAGAAGAGGGAGTTTAAGTTGGAGGAGTTTATCAACCTTAGGCTAGGTAACATGAATGTCCAAAAGTACTCCTTGAAATATACCCAATTGTCTAAGTATGCTCCATCTTTGGTGTCTAACCCTAGAGATGAGATGAGTAGATTTTTTATGGGTATATCCGACCTAGTTAAGGAAAAGTGTCGTACGGCAATGCTCCATGATGACATGAACATTTCTAGACTTATGGTGTATGCTCAATCTATTGAGGAGTCCAAACTTAAGAGGAAGAATAGGGAGTTGAAGAGGTCTAGGTCCAATGAGCAAGGTCAACCTAGGTTCAAAAAGAGAGCTCCAAACCAAGATTCTTCAAGCACTCCTAAGGTTAACCAAGAGAAATGTAACATCCGATAAAATTGGAAGTAGTCATTTTTGGAAAAAAATTCAGAATCTGGAAATTTGGCCAAGTGTGGAAATCAGTGAGTTTTTGGCCAACTTTGAGCAGTCATAACTCCTAGCTCAGGATGATCCAGGAGTAGTTCCAGTTATGTTT
>JAJOOR010026590.1:0-26578 GCA_036250505.1 Solanum acaule
ATTACTCAAAACAACAATCATCCAACTTTGCCTACAAGGCCATGATCACAACATGCTTATAAAGTAAACACCTCCCCACTTTCAAAGGGATCAAACTTAACAATTCTAACATCTACAACATATATATATGTATATATATATAATACTAGAATCAATAATCTATTCACAACTTCATCATAATCATAAACCTTAGGTCACAATTGCCCATTCAAGGCCAACATCCAATATAACACAATTGACTATCAATTCCTCATAATTCAATATAGAACAATACATAAACCAATATCCCATAACAATCTACACATTAATATCACATTATTAACTCAAAATCAATAGAACCACTTTAAACCCAAAAATTAGGATTTCAAGATATGCAAGGGTTCATGGAGTTTTTGATCTTAAAACCATCAATATTAACATAAATCATCATGTGAAATACTTTCATGCAAGAACCCAAGCTTAGAATTGAAATTGGGGTTTTTGGTGTTTTTGAAAAACATTGAAATCACTTTGATTTGGCTCTTTGATTGAAAGGAGAATCAAAGATAAAATCCCCATACCTTTATTATTAATTTCCTTAGGAATTTGAAGAGAAATCACTAGTAACCCATCCCCTAGCTTGAAGCTTCATCAATGCCTTCCATGGAGTTCTAGAGAGAGAAATTTATTTGAGAGGGAAGGTTCAATTGATAATGAGGTCTAATTCTAGGTCTTGGGGTTTTAACCATTTAGAATACCCTAAAATAGGTAGAATAACCGTTTCTAATATTTCTCCAAAGTACCCAAACTACCCCTCACTTAGTTGGACCTTTTAAACAAGTCAAACTTGAGTTGTATTTTCTCAGATTTCGTCGGAAAACAAGTTCGCGATGCGGTGGTGTTCCCACAGGTTTCTGGAAATTAAAATCCGAGACAGTAGAGTCCGCGACATTTCCGCGATTTGGACCAACCTTTTGGCCCTTGGTGGAGCTAGTCCGCGACGCGGACATGTTCCCACCATGAGTATTTTCGAGCTGCCTTGGCAGCTTGCTCGGCCAAGGGTAGGGGTCCTCCTCGGGGTCCCTTCGGGTGGCCCCAGGGTGTCGTATTCCAACATTTTGACCCTAAAAAATTTATATTTTTAGCGTTAATATCATGTATTTCTTTATTTAGTATTTATATATATAACACATATAAAGAACACCTATACGAACAGTAAAATTATAGCTACAAAATACTGAATTTAGACTCCAAACAACACATAAAAACATGCAAGACACACTAGAACACGCTAGCACGCAAACAACTATTTTTCTAACGTCTTGAACATCTCTTTGATGTTTGACATCCAAACTCTTTACAACTAACTATAAAGGTTATTCTTCAGTATTTTAACAAGTTATTAATGCATAAAACCCATGTGAGGCTCTTCTTTATCCTATTTCATTTTGAGGGGCGTTACATGGCTTGATTTCTTCTTGATGACATGACAAAGATAAATCAAGCTTGGTACACTCAAGAAGATCAAGTTTCGCCTTGTTGTTTTAGAATGACTCAGGAGCATAAAAAAACCGAAGGAACAAGTGGAGTGTTTAGAGTTGAGGAGGGTTCTTCCTCAGACTATTCAAAGCCGGGGGAGAATAAAGGTTTGAATTCCAATAGGTCTGAGGAGGGTTTCCACCCATGCTATTTACAATGGGGTGGGAATCAAGGTTGGAACTCTCATAAAGTATAAGAGCAAAAAAGATACTATCAAGAATTGGCTGAGGAAAGTGATTATTGGAGAAGAGAGAATGATTATGAAGAATACCATACTCAATCGAGTGAAAGTGCAAAGTCGAAAGGGAGTGCAACTAGTCCCCGAGTGGATGATTTGTTTTCGTGCATCCTCGTCAAAGTTGAAGGTTTGGATGATTTTCTTAAAGGGATGAAAGCCAATTTTTAGTCATTGAACTATAGTTTGAAGGTCAGTTAAGTTTACTTTCAGCACAATTGGAACCAAATATGATGAGGGAAAATGTTGAAAGAGGTCTAGCTGTGGTTACGCGCAGTTGAAAGGTAGCGGTAGGTGATATGACAAGCAATGACGAAGCTCAAGGTCATGAAGAAGACAATGGTACTGAGGAAGAAGAAATATTCATCCAACAAAGCATTGCCAATGGGTCACAAAAAGATGTAGAAAAAAGCAATCCAATCTCAAAAGTGGTGCAACCTCTACCCAAAATACCTCTTCCATTTCCCCAATGCCTCAAGAGGAAGAAAGAGGATGAGAAGTTAAAGAAGTTTTTATCAGTGTTCAAGACATTATCGATTAATCTCCCTCTAGTGGAAGCATTGTCAGAGATGTCGGGTTATGCCATGTTTATGAAAGAGTTAATTAAAAAAAAATTGGACTTTGAAACAATCGAAGTTTCTCATAGTTGTAGTGCAATTATGACTAATGAGATGATAAAAAAGAAAGAAGATCTAGGAGCTTTCACCATCCCTTGCACCATCGGCATGCTCCAATTTTCCAAGGCCCTATATGATTTAGGAGCAAGCATCAACCTAATGACACATGCATTCTATAAACAACTTGAGATGGGTGAACCGAAATCCCCAACAATGAGGCTCTTGATGGCAGACTGAATGATTAAACACCCCGTGGGGATACTATATGACATTTTGGTAGAGGTTGACCAATTCATTTTCCCGGCTGATTTTGTCATTCTCGATTGCAAGATTGATGCTGAAATTCCCATTATTTTGGGAAGACCATCCTGGGCAACCGGGAGAACGTTGGTGCATGTTGAAAGTGGGGAAATGAAGTTTTGGGAGAACGAAGATAAAGTAACCTTTAATGTGTGTAAGTCAATGAAGCACCCAAGCAATGTTCATGTTGTCTCTACTATTGATGTTATTCATGAAACAGTGGCGAGTGTGAACCATTTGATGTGTATGAGTGAACCATTTGAGGCCGGACTTGCTAACTATGATGAGTTCGAAGTCTAAGGCTATGAAAAGGTAATAGATGCCCATTCGGGTTTGGGGGAATATTAAAAAACTCCATTGAAGTTCGATATTGATCTAAAAAAATGAGAAATCCCTCCCGCAAAGCCATCAACGGAGGAAACATTGAAGCTTGAGTTGAAAGTGCTTCCTTCCCATCTCAGATATGCATTCTTGGGGGCAAAAAAACACCTTACATGTAATCATTGCAGCTGATTTACTTGAATGGCAAGTAAAGTTGCTTCTTGAGGTGTTGAGAAGATATATCAAAGTTATGGAAGGACTATCGCTGAGATAGTGGGTATTCCTCCGGACATTTGCCCTCAAAAGATTCAGCTTGATAGTGAATATAAACTAAGTGTTGAACGTCAGCGGAGGTTGAACCCACAAATGCAAGAGGTGGTGAAAAAGGAGATAATAAAGTGGTTCGATGCAGGTGTGATCTACCCTATTGCGGATAGAAAGTGGGTAAGTCTGGTACAATATTTACCAAAAAAGGGAGGCATCACAGTAGTCCCAAATGAAAAGGGGGAGCTTGTGTCTATGAGACCGGTAACCGTGTAACACACGAAAAAGTAGTAGGTGAAACTAGAGCCTTACGTGAGTGTTTTAGAGGTTGATCTGTGGTTTAGAATTGTAAAATGGTTTCCCAAACTTAGGATGAGGGGTTTAGGGGTTAAACGTCCGGGTACGACTCCCCAAGGACCAACCAAGGGTCCTTCTCAAGGACCCTAAAGCCTAACCCCAAAGCTGCCCAAAAACTGCCCCAATATGTGAGCAATGGATGGGACCTACGGGGCCTAGGTCCATCCACTCCACAGGGTACGCTCGTGGGTCAAGCCCTCAAAATGAAGCTGCTGGCCATCACCTATGAACCTGAAGGACGGATATTAGGCCCATCCATGGACCATATGTCCCAGGCGTAGGTCATGCCTGCAACCTACCCAAATCTCGGCCAAGGCAAGGTTAATTAGGTAAATTCCTAGGTTAGTTAGTTAAGTGCGAAGTCATTTTATACTGTTTATTTAAACCTATATAAGGCTTTTTAAGCCTTTAACCACCTCATATACTTCTTAAATCGCAAACCCAAAATCATAACCAACTTAACCTCTCCAAAATCTTCTCTCTAAAACTCCATAGAAGAAAAAGAAGTAGATGAAGTTAGGGCTTGAAGAATGAAGGTTTTTGACTCGAATTTGTTGGATTACTTCACCTAAGCTATGGTAGTCTTATTCATCGAATGCGTTCATCCATGAAGTCCTCAAAATCTCAATTCAGAAGTAGAAAATTCTCCAAAACCTAGGGTTTTCACTCCAAGTCATGGATTCTTTCTAAAAACATTTTCAATGATTTAAATATCTTATATTATGATTGAATTGTTGTTTTATGGTGGTTTTGTGATAAACTCTCCCATGAATCCATGAATTCCCCATAACCCTAATTTATGACTTTGTGATGCGGGTGATTAGCACTAAGGTGAATATTATGAAATTCTTCTTTTAGTAGTT
This sequence comes from Solanum acaule, assembly GCA_036250505.1. NCBI lineage: Eukaryota > Viridiplantae > Streptophyta > Magnoliopsida > Solanales > Solanaceae > Solanum > Solanum acaule. The sequence continues at coordinate 4,476 of JAJOOR010026590.1, forward strand.
TAGTTATTTGAATCATGTTATTATCCATGCCTAATGGTAGTAATTCTTGGTGTGTTGGTGAATTATGATTCATGGTCATTAAAGGGAAAATTATGAGATCCTGTATAATCATGATGTTTGTGTACATGCTTTGTGATTACTTTGAAAGTAATGTGATCATGACTATAATGCAATTGTGGTGTTGTTGAAAGGCTATTCTAAATTATACATTTGTGAATGATGATTACATGTTATGAAAGGTTTTCTCAATGTATAATATACCTTGAATTGGTAGGCCTAGGGCATCCTCTTCATGCGTAATTAAAAGTGATCTTGATTGATATACCTTGAATTGGTAGGCTTAGGGCATCCTCTTCATGTGTGTAATAATGAATCTTGAATCGGTACGCCAATGGCATCCCTTTCATAAATGACGAATGAAGTACTTTAAGGGTTTGTATTAAATCGATAGGCCAATGCCATTCCTTTCATGATGAGTAAATTAACTAATATAATGACGAACCTTGAATTGGCAGGCCTAAGGCATTCCTTTTCATAGGTGATTAATGATGAACCTTGAATCGATAGGCCAAATGGTACCCTTTCACGAGGATTCAATGAGATATCATAATAATGTTCCTTGAATGGATAGGCTAATAACATTCCTTTCATGTGTGTAATAATGTACCTTTAGTCGGTAAGCCAATGGAATCCCTTCATGTATAAAATGTTAAAAGAGAATTCACTACTCCATGGGAATTTAATGCTTAGCATCGAGTGGATATTGTGAGGTGGGAGCTCTTCCCATGTTAGGCCGGGTTTCTAATAACAACCTCCTTATCCCATAACTATATGCCCACATAGGTTATTAGCTAGTGGATCCACTTAAGCTAAATTACATGTTCTACCTTAGGCAAGTAGACCAACCCTTTATGGTGTGGGATAGACATCGGATTCCATGATTTGCTCACATGAGCTATGTTTGTTAGGGATTATTCTCATGATGTGAGTTATGTACTATGGTTACACAAGATGTTCTATGAAGTGTGGGTGGGGGTATGTGACTTCATCTATGTATTGCACGAGTAGGCTTTGAGAGTGGCTATGGTGTGTTCCTTAAAAGCTATAATGTCTAATGAATTGAATATGCTTATAATGATGCTATTGAGAATATTGACATAAAGGCTAAATGTAAAGATAAATGCTTAACTTGGATTGTTGCTATGAGTTGCTTTCCTCGACATGACCTATTGAATATGAATGTTCCCTGTCTATGAGTATTAACTAAAGATAGGATAAAAAAATGGTAAGCATGACTATGGTTGCCTCAAAGGGATACATAGTGTGAGTGGTATTGTAGCGACCCTTTCGGAGGGATACTACCACTTAACGAGAAACCTAATTTAATACCTGCAACATTTAAAATAGATTAACGAAGGGCATATTGATTTTAATCTAGTAGAATCTTTAGGTTCATAACGAATAATTTAGTTAAGGATATACATCTTGCCCATTTAAACATTTATTTGATGTTAAAATTGACATGGCGCAGAATTTAACTTATTACGGAAAAACCCTCCTTGAATAAGTTAAGAAAATAACTGACGAGCTTTTCATGCATATATTAGCCTCACACTTAAGGATGAGATAACAATAATATTACCAACTTTCGAGTATCGAAATCAGTCGGTTCATGCTTCACACAAATAGTCAAAACTAATAATAAATTTCGTATATTACAAGACTTGGGTTTACACACATTAAAAGAACAAAACATATAGACATACTTATATTACAACCCATGGTGACATGATCAAATTAGTCCTCAAAACTTCATGTAAATATACAACACATAGATCAAGTACAAGTCCCAAGGTTTATACAAAATATAGATGCCTACATGCAAATGTGATCTTCCTTAAGGGTCTCAAAATCGCCATCTCCAATGGCCAGCTTCAAGCATCCTCTCAAACAATCCCTATGATAGAAACAACTTTCGCCAAGCATATAGCTTAGTGGAGAAAAAATTATAGGTTCGGAGCCCTCAGATTCACAAAGCTACCTTTCTCAAGTCATGGGCAGCACAATTGAAACATAATAAATAAATCAAGTAACCAATATATAAAGAGTATCAAGTTTGATATTTAAAGGTCGAAATGTTAAGAACGCTCATAGCACTATTTTCCAAGAGATTCAACAACAAGGCTCCCCCAATATATACATCATGTTGTCACACCAAACACAAGAAGGAATCAAGAAGGGCCGACGCCCTATATCAAGAAGGGTCAAAGCCCAATAATCAAGAGAACCAAGAACCATATTACAAATGGCTTTCTAGTTCGTACTTAAAATGGACAACTTTAATTCTTAAGACGGACAAAAAATGCAGAGTGAAGATGGCAAATGATCTGAATCAAGAGGCATGCTAATAGTGACAAAGTCACAGCCACAAGAAGGACAAGATCCCTTCAGGAGTGCCAAGTGATCAAACAATCTGTACAAGTGGGCGAGTTACACAAGCGTCTTTAACGTCTTAAAGGACACCAACACGACAATGCAAAGTGACAAGAGGTAACCAAGGTACCAAGATCAACTTTCAGATATACCAGCTATTAAAAGAGTGCAAGTACAAATTTATACACAAACCTCAGTGCTTTAACAAAGAAACAGTCCAACACAACTTCACGAGTTCAGACCGTAGACCAACCAACGTTTCAAGGTCCTCAACTTGTTCACGAGTATATACAACTTTAAAAATACAGTTAAATAAATTATTTAATACCTAGCAGCTCAATAATGTTGATGCAAAATAAGATTATCATCACAAGTAAGCTTAGCCTGTATAAATACGACTATGCTCCCAAAACAGTAATTTTGGCCTGCCTAGTACCTCATGTCACAACTCATATTTGAAAGGGAAACTGGCAAAACTAGACTTTATAACCTTTATAAAAAATGTATATACATCTTTAGGGTTGCAAACAAACAAGAATCACTGCAAACTATATTTTTTATAAAAAGATACATTCAAAACACTAACAGTTCTTCATACAGGATTTGTAATTTCAAAATCTGGACAGAACTTGTCCTATGTTGCGTCACATAATGTGAATTAATAACAGCTAAATTAGAGTTTTACATAAACATAAGAGGTGTAGGTATACGAATTATCTTTCCAAATCATATTTATTCACTGTAAACTAAGTTCTATAGAAAGATATATGCATAAAATACCAAACACTACCCAGCTTAGAAACAGATTTCGTCACTTACCAAAAATAAGTGTGTGTCTCGAATTCCAACCAAAAGGGCCAAGTTTTACTCTTGTGATTTTCAAGAACAACTTGTTAGATAATGTTCAAAGGTTCTTATACTTCAGGTGAGACGAATTTTACTACAAGAGGTGTCAAAATATAGTCTCAAAAGTGAGGTTAGTCAGATGCACAGCTGTCACTAAAAGGGCTGCCCAAATAAAAGTAGGCTGCCCAAAAAGAATACATATATACATATATGTATATACCTAATACCAACACGTTCAATTTATATGTAATTTTAATTAGAAAATTATGTAAATACCCTCATACAATACCTTAAATTACGATCACAATTATGTTAAGCAAGGTTGCAAATATCACAAAATTTCAACTTCCCAAAATGAGAATAAAACATATTCTAGTAATTAAGCAATGGTGTATCGACATACGAGTGTTGGTCTAGTATTTAGGGGTGTTGCAATATCTCCACCTTAAAGAAATTTCGTCTTGTTATTTACCTTAAACTAGTCCCAAAACAAGTGCAGATACTGGGTCCTCATGTCTTCTTCTCTCTCCCAGGTAGCTTTCTTCCCAGAATGGTTCCTCCAAAGTACCTTCAATAAGTGTATTATCTTGTTTCTAAGTTGATTTACTTCTTGAGCTTCAATTCGGATAGGTTCTTCATTATAAGTCAAGTCAAGATTAACTTCAATAGATTCAACTGGAAGAACATGCGATGGATCAAAACGTTATCTTCTGGGCATAGAAACATGAAAGACATTGTGGATCTTGTCTAACTCTGATGGCAAAGCTAATTTATATGCAACTGGTCCAACCCTTTCAAGTATCTCATAAGGTCCAATAAATCGGGGACTAAGTTTTCCTTTTTGGCCAAATCTCATAATCTTTTTCCATGGAGACACTTTAAGAATACTTTATCTCCAACTTGATATTCAATGTCACGCCTTTTAAGATCAGCATACGACTTTTGTATAACCGAAGAAATCTTTAGATGATCCTTGATATTTTTTACCTTGTCCTCTGTTTGTTGCACAATTTCAAGATCAACAAGCTTTCTTTCACCAACTTCACTCCAACAAAGAGGGATTCGGCATTTTCTTCCGTATAGGGCCTCATAGGGAGGCATTCCAATACCCGATTGGTAGCTATTATTATAAGAAAATTCTATCAAAGCCAAGTGTTTGTCCCAACTACCCTCAAACTCCATAATGCATGATCGAAGCATATCCTCCAAAATTTGTATCACTCTTTCCAATAGGCCGTCTGTTTGAGGATGGAACGAAGTGCTAAATTTCAACTTAGTACCCAAAGCTTCCTACAAGCTACCCCAAAATCTAGATGTAAACCTTGGGTCTCGGTAAGATACAATAAGCATAGGGATCCCATTTAGTCTTACAATCAAATTAATGTACAACTCGGCTAAACGCTCAAGTGAGTAATCCATTCTGATTGCTAAGAAGTGATCACTCTTGGTTAGTCTATCCACAATCACCCATATTGCATCATGATTTCTCTGAGTGCGAGTAAGTCCAGAAACAAAGTCCATAGTTATTCTCTCCCATTTCCATTCCGGCATCGACGAGGGCTGTAGTAAACCAATTGGGACTTGATGTTCTGCCTTTACTTGTTGACAAACCAACCATTTGATAATGAACTATGCAATGTCTCCCTACATATCATTCCACCAATAATGCTCTTTGATGGTCTGGTACTTCTTTGTACCTCCAGGATGCATTGCATATGGAGAAGTATGTGCTTCATTCAGTATTTTTCTCCTCAATTTGTCATCATTAGGGATGCATAACCTGTTCTAATAAAATAAGACAGCATCATCTGTTAATCTAAAATCAAGCTTTTCCCCATTTTGAACTTCTCTAGTCAATTTTACAAGTTTCTCATCTAACTTTTGTCTTTCTTTCACCTGTTCAAGTAATATTGGCTTTACTGGCAAATTAGCAATAACAGAACCATTTGAATCAAGTGTGAAACAAACATTTGTGGCTCTTAACTCAAGGAGCAATGGTAAAGGACTGAAAGAAATTCTTGCAAAGGATTTTCGACTTAAGGCATCTGCAACCACATTAGATTTACCTGGATGATAATCAATCGTGTAGGCATAATCCTTGATGAGTTCAGGATGAATTACACAATGCCACATCGGTGAATCGCCGACTAGACCGATGAGCTCGACAAAGACCGCCGTTTGGATCCTCACCTTAACTGAAGGTCTTGTAAAACTCGATAACGTAGATAAACACTCGGCGAATCACCAAATGGGTGAGATCTAAATGGTTTCTATAAGGCCACGGATTTTGACTTTCAACCTTTTTCACATTCTCTCAAACTCGATTTTCGTAACATCGCAGCTATTTAATATTTTCAAAGGTTTTCATGTCTCTTGTGTATTTTAACTGATTTAGTAGTGCTTGGATCTGTACTATTTTGCTGCATAACATCACAGTCTTGACCTAATCTGACTAAAAGGTTAGTCCTCAAAACCCTGCATTTAATTGTGATAATTATACTCTCACTGGAAGAAATTTTATCCCATGTTGTGTACTGTGTCTTGGTGACAACTTTAGACTATTCAAGTGCTTCTCTTGACCTACTAATCCAACTCTTCTGCGTTAATTGTTCAAATCACGTTCTGAAAGATTTGACATGAATGAAAGTTTCTGAGGTGCTCCTGCATACTATTTAAGTAGAGCAAAGAGAAATTTTTTATGCCTGATTTTGTTTTATGGGGTTGCGGTTTAAAATCGAGGATATAGATGGGAAGTAAACCTAATGGGTTGATTGTCGAGCTCGCCAAATCACCCAGCAATTCATTTATTGACCCCATCTCACTTTTAATTCCATGCTACTTTAGACATGTATTATGTAAATTTCGGCGAGAAGTCTCAGATCGCCAAAACCATTCGGCGAATCGCCGAAACCATCCTTGATCAGCCTTTGACTGCACCCTTTTTTCTTTATTGCATTGTGACTCTCAGCGGACAACTGCTCACCAAAGCAACTAGGTGATTCACCAACCTATTTGGTGAGACAGTCTGAAATTGCGTCCCTATGAATTTGATTTAGCCGATTTAACTTCTTCCCAAATTCATTACAGAAATGGCTAGAACTAAAGTTGCAAGAGAAAGCAGGTCACCTCAAGGTAAAACAAAAGGGATTAAAATCAACGAGGATGCAACTGCATTCAGAAGCAAGGTTGCTAAACTTTCCACAGTTGGTGGGAGAGGGAAGGGCAAGGACAAGATCCTTGAAACATCAGATGCAAGCACTGAGATGGCTTTTACAAAAATGACCCCAACTAATTTGACAGTGAAAATGTGGGTTTTGATGAGGATGATCTGTTAATCGCACAGATGACTGAGCGGTGAACTAAGAAGAAGAATGATCCATCCAGGATCAGGAATACCCAGCCTACCACTCCTACATCCCCAGTTTTAGAGCAGGCAATAGTATTAGAGCCTCCAGTACAGGGTCCTCCACCTAAGTCAACAAATTGAATAAAAGCTGAGGGACTGAGGACAATTCTGGAGGATAAGCGGTTGTCCATAGACGGGGTTATAGACAGACACCCAGAGATACCATAAGTTCCAAGTTTTCACCAAGCCCCGTGGTCCTTATATTCCAAACTGGGTAAGAGAGTTCTATAGTGCACTAATACCCCAGAAAAAGCAACTAACAACAACCTTTGAAGATGTAGACTATGTGGTTGTTAGAGGCAGGAGGGTGAAGTGTGATAGTGAGGTGATTAACATAGTTTTGGGCATGTCCACGAATATTGAAAATCACTGCCAGCACTTGATCAGAACAATGAAAATGGATGAGATGAAAAGGTGGTTAGCCCCACTAATTTTAGACGAGACTCCAAAATGTCTGGCGGAATGACCTCCAATTGAAAAGAGAGAGCTAAACATAGCAACAAGGTTCTGGTTTGGTTTCATCAGCAGCACAATCATACCATCCCAGAATGAGTCGATTATTCACCTTGCCAAGGCAGCTTGCCTAGGTTGCTTCATAGAGGAAACATGAATAAACTTGGGAGAAATCATTGCTTCAGAGATACTCATATATGCAATGCTGAGCAAAACCTCACTTCCATTCCCAGTATTGATCACAGCATTATGCAAACAAACTTCGGTACTTTGAGATGCCAAGAGAGATGTGGAAATGATGCCCACAGCCTCTACTGATGTCCGGAGGATCGAAGCCGAGTACCTTAAGGATCAAGCAAAAATGAAGAACGCATCAATGGTGCAGTTAGAAAGCATAGAATCATCACCTGTAGAGGCACCTCCAGATTCTTCCGGTGCTGCAAAGCCTCCCAGACCTAATGTTGTTGCTGCTATTTCCCGACCTCCACTCACCTAGGCCTCCCTACTTCGGATAGGATAGCTCGCCCTTTTTGTTGATTGTCAGGCAACCAATCTAGAGGCCTTTGTTCCAAACATGATTCAGATTTCCCTAGCTGATGATGTGACACCTCTGAACACGATCATCAATGCCCTAGCGGCCAGGATAGCAGTGTGTGGGAACGAACAAGGGGCAACAGATGAGGTGACAACTTTAAAAGCTGCCATTATTGAGCTGCGAAAAGATGTAAACCACCTGAAGTTCATCGATGAGTCCATGATCTTTGGAACAAATGAGACTCCAGACCTATCTGCAATGCCCAAGACCACCACTGGATATGGGGATAGAGAAAAACATATAATCGACCTTGACTCAGAGGAAGAGACAGACGAAGAGATGATTGAGGGAGCTGCAATGAACGACATAGCCGAAACTAAAGAAATCATGATAAATGTTGTTATGCAAGGTTCCTTGGCAAAGAGTCCTGCTGCTAGATCTAGTGGAGTCGGTCCTTCTGGAAGTCACTCCGGGCACTGATGCCTAGACAGATTGAGTGACCACTTAGACAGGATCCACTCTTTACCTCCCTCTTTGTCTTTCTTTATTCTGCCTTTCAGATTCTGTGTTAATTGCATTTGAGGATAAATTGCTTTTATTTGTGGTAGGGTGAGGTTCACCTTTTATGTGTTATTTGTGATTCGTGTTTTGTATATATTTGGGTTGTTCTGTTTAAAATTATTTTTACGCTGCTTTTTGTGGATGTTTGAGAGGTAACTCCCTTTTGTTTAAAATTACAAAAACAATTTTGACCCTTTCAAATTATTTTGATTTTTTTACATATTTTTGCCACCTCTCATGTGTTGAAGTGACTGTTCTTTTGCAAAATTTAAGTCTCAGTCCCGATCAATACTGATGACTTGAATAGTGCTATCAATCGAACAAACAAGAATGCGCGGCTACGACCAGACCAATGAAATTGCATAGACAATATGTGAACTCTTTGCATCTTATTGTAATTAGCCATTTATCAAATTCATTCTCTTGTACTGACCATTGCACACTAGCGAAAGTGTGTAGTCCTGTTTGACTTAAGTGTCGATGCCTTGTGTGATTAGCTTACTTTGAACCATGCATGAATAAACCCAGAATTTGCCTTGTTAGTCTGATTGATTAAGAAAGGTGTGCTCTTGAAATGATCTTAGGAAATTTTAAAGAGTGTGAACCAAATTTGACATAAACCTCTTTTGTGGCATACCCGTGAGTGTGTGAAACTCTTTTGAACACCCCTTGAGCCTTACCTTTCTTTGGAAGAACCTTGATGAACCCTATATCTTACTTGACTCACTACCTATAATCCCTTTGATTTGTCATTTAGTGAATTGCCAACTTAGGCCGCCTAAGTTAGGGGTGAGATGAAAAGGAAAAGGAGAAGTCAAGAAGTGCAAAAACAAAGTCTCCCTCAATCTCATGGTATTGCAAAACAAAATGAAAACCCTTAAAAAACTAATAATAAAAAATAAAAAATTTGTGGAATAAAAAGTGCAGAAAGGAATTGTGTTTCCAAGCAATACATGGAGAATGAGAATAAAAGGATGACTTAGAAGCACTAGTAGAAAAAGTTATAAGGGAAGGAAAAAGGATGTTTTGAGAACACCATACCTCATGAAGATGAAGAAGTCACTGAGCCTAAACGACTATACCTTTGCACTCAGCCCCATTACAAGCCTTGAAAAGACCTTTTTGATCTTGAGTAAGCCAATTCGAAAGTCGATTGGAAGATAAGAGCAAACCTATGGGTGAAAACATGCATTGTGTTCCTCTTATTGAGTGTTAGCGTTGCATCGGATTCCTGATCTTGAATTGATTAACTTCAATGTGTGAATATGGAATCATTCTTTATGTGAGGGCATTTAGATACTTTTTGTTGAGCTTGAACTTGCACAAGTAGCAAGTATTGCGAGCATGAGGATCTTTGGTAATGGTCTGTCAAAACTTGAATCTTTGAGTACACAATTGAATATTCGCATAAGTAGTTTGAAGCCTTATTGTGTACATTCATGATTGAGCCTTGTGTAGCACTGTTTGAGACACCCGTTTTGAACAGCTGAACTTGAGTTCGCTTGAGGACAAGCAAAAGTTTAAATTGGGGGTATTGATGAGTCCCCAAATTGGACTCATTTAAGGCTATATTTTAATAGAAATTGTGTCCTCAAATGCTTGTTTTATCTCAATATCTGATGAAAGCCCTTAAGTTTCAGGTATTTGAAGTTTGAAGGAAAGCATGGACACTACTTCGCAAAAAAGGAACAAAAAGGTTGAAAAGAACAAGAAAAGGAAGGTTTGAGGATCGCTGAGTCCACTTGGCGAATTGTCGAAGGGTCCCACTTCGCCTTTTGTTCCAGTGTGATGAGCCCTGAAGGAAATGATCAAGTCGACGAAAAAAAAGAGTAGTCGGTGTATCGCCGAGGAATTTCGTGAAGCAGTACTATATCGCCCATTGTCCCAGAGCACGACGATGCCGAAGGATGGTGCAAGACAGCGATGAACTACACCAAAGGGCGAATTGCTGAGTTGATCGGCGATTCCGACTAATGTAGTCGAATGATCCGCCGCAACACAGATTTTTGAAAACTATAAATACTCTTTGAGAGTTATAGCTTAGAATAAGTTTTAGTAGTATTATTAGACAATATCAGATTCTTAATATAATTTTAGGACTTTTTATTTTACTCTCAACTTTGGAGAATGTTTTGGTAAACTTGAAGAAGAAGAGAATTTCATCTCTTCCAATTTGGAAGTGGGTCACTTGGATTCTTCTTTCTTTGCTAAAATCAAGACTTATTTCTCTATACCCATTTGATTTCAACATCATTGAAGGTATAAATTTCTATTTCTTGATGTGTGGCTAAAAACCCCCATTCTTGAGCTGTGATTTAGAAAATATGTGTTGATATTATTGTTGGGTTTTTCTTGCTAATATGTTCGATGTAGTTTAATGGTGATTTCACCTAGTGGTTGTGGTTTAATTTAATGGATTTGTAGTTGCAAATTCAAAGCCACCCATGTGTTTTCGGCTTGCCCGAGAGGGAGGTCACGAAACCAAGACGACTATATTGATGGCCTAAGGAGTGGATTGACATGATGTTCATCCCGAGAGGGTGAGCCCTAGTCTCATATCCTAACACTCAGCTCAAGAGAGTGAGTGAGGTAAGGCGTAGGCTGGTTTTCATGCAGCTAATGGGTGTCCGAGAGGAGCGCATTTGAAACGGGGTAAGTTGCCAGCGAGGGAACTTATTTCCATCTAAAGCTTAGCCTAGTCACTATTATCTTGCAAATTTTCTATCGAAAGCATGTACCCAACTATTTATCTCAACTTGTATTGTGGTCACACCCCAAGAACTATTCCCCATACTTGATTTTCTGTTTATATTTGTTATTTTTACTATAATTGTGACAAAAACCCCCATTTGATATGTGACACTTTTTTGTCCCCCTTTAATTTACAATGTTTTTAATCGTTAATGTCTATAGCTACGACTAGTTAGAACTAAATTTTGTTTTTCTATTAATTCTCAAAACCGTTCCCTTAAGACACGGCCCCAACCCTTGGTTGGGTTACTATACTATTATAGGATCGTAGACACTCGTACTGGAAGTTGTGTCGTTGATTACACAACACATCAGTATATACGTTTGTGAAATTTCAGGCATACTTGCTAGGCACTAAAGTGGTTGTTCACACTGATCATGCTACTCTGCATTATTTGATAGCAAAGAAGGATGCAAAGTCAAGATTGATATGGTGGGTGCTATTGTTGCAAGAATTTGACTTTGAAGTCAAATATAGAAGAGGTTGTGAAAATCAGGTGGCTGACCACTTATCAAGATTAAAAGGCAATGAGAATGATGAGCTAGAGGTTGACATAAATGATGCCTTTCCCAATGAACATGTATTCACGGTGACTCTACAACAAACTCCTTGGTATGCTGATTTTGCTAACTATGTAGTTTGTAGGTTGATACCGGAAAAATTGAACTTCTATCAACAAAAGAGGTTTGTGATTGATGTCAAGAATTACTTTTGGGATGAACGGTACTTATTCAGAGAGTGTGCAGACCATATCATTCAGAGATGTGTACCGGAAGAGGAATTCAATGTAATTCTCCATGCTTGTCATTCTTCACCGGTTAGGGACCATCATGGTAAAGTGTGTACAACTGCTAAATCCTCCAAAGTGGTTACTACTGGCCATCCCTTTAAAAAGATGCTCATGAATTTGTTAAGAACTGTACGTAATATCAAAGACAAGGTGGAGTATCCAGAAGACATGAACTTCATCTGGGACCTATTTTAGAAGTTGAATTATTTGATGTTTTGGGAATAGATTTCATGGGTCCATTTGTGAGTTCGTTTCGTAATAAGTAAATTTTGGTGCCAGTAGATTATGATTCTAAATGGGTATATGTTGTGGCACTACCAAACAATGAAGGGAGAACTGTCGTTCAGTTCCTAAAACAGTACATCTTTCCTAGGTTCAGCACTACTATGGTGATTATTAGTGATGGCGGATCCCATTTTTCCAATTGGCTTATTGCATCCTCATTGAGAAAATATGGGGTGAGACATGAAGTAGCAACACCATATCATCCTCAAACGAGTGGCCAAGTAGAAGTTTCAAATTGGGAGATCAAGAATATCTTTGCTAAGATTGTAAATGCAAATAGGACTGATTTGTCTCAAAGGTTAGATGATGATCTGTGGGCATATCGCATCGCCTACAATACACCAATCGTTATGTCTTCATATAAACTAGTCTTTGGGAAATCTTGCCATTTACATGTTGAATTGGAACACAAAGCATTATGGGCATTAAATGCTCTGAATCTAGACTAGGTAAGAACTTCCAAGGGAAGAATAGATCAGCTCAATGAATTCAGGTATAGGGCCAATGAAAATTCAGCACTCTACAAGGAATAAATGAAGAAGTGGCATGATTCTAGAATCGTTAAGAGGGAATTTTGAGTGGGAGATTCGGTATTACTGTATAATTCTCGACTAAGACTCTTTTTGGGAAAGCTCAAATCCAAATGTTCAGGCCCATTTAGAGTAACACGGGTGTTTACTAATGGAGTAAATGAAGTCGAAAGTAAGGAAGGTCCTACCTTCAAAGTGGAATGGGCAACACTTGAAACTATACTTCAGAGAATGCCATGAAATTTCTGTGATTGAAGTGGTGTATCTGGAAGATGCTTGAGAGCATTTCCACGTCGTGCCACAACGTTATATAAGGTGCTTCTTGGGAGGCAACCGATGTGTTAGTGTTTTGAATAATGCGTGCTGAATGTGCAGGTGTAGGCGATTTAGTGAGGAAAGTCTCCATCGGCGAGTCATCGAGCCAGTTCAGCGATTACAACTTTGTTCACCTTTCTTGTGCCAACAATGAGTTAAGACACTGGAACATTTGGGGAAGGCTTGTACCACTCGGTGACTCACCGAAGTGATTAAGTGACCTAACTTTCTCCACCTTTTTGCCCCTGCATGGAATGGTGTCACACTGGAAACATCGGCGAGCTCTAGACCATTGGGCGAATCACCAAGCTGTCCGGCGACTCCAACATGTTTTTGCCAAATGGGCGCCTAGTGAAGATTTCTTCTCACCCTACTCTGCTTGTTTAAGTGCCAGTAGTTTACCTTTGCTTTTGTTATTGTTTGTTCTCTATTCACATTGGGGACAATGTTGGATGCTTTTAGTGTGGGGTGAGGTGGAAAGGTGTTTGGTTATTGAGTCCTTTGTTCGTTCAAAAATTATTTGAGTATCAGTTATGATTAATACCGATGACTTGAATAGTGCTCCTAATTGAACGAAATGCATTTGCGGCTACAATGTAGCTAAATGAAGCTGCATAGACAATATGTGGACTTTTTGCATCTCGTTGTGACTATTCGATTATTGAATGGAGTCTCTTGTGATGAACATTGCACACTAGCTCGAATGAGTCTCATTTGATATTGGTGCCAATGCCTTGTGTGATGAGTTTAACTTGAACCTTGTATGATGACACCTAGATTTTATCCCGTTGGTCTGGTTGATTAAGTAATGCAAGCTCTTGAAATGATCTTAGGCAATAATTCTGAAGAGTGAAACAATTTGACAATATACCTCTTTTTGTTAACCTTGTGAGATGTGTGAACCTTGCTTGAACCTTCTTTGAGCCTTATCCGATTCGCGAAAACAACTTGGCAATTGCGACCCCTCTTTATCCATTCACCCATCATCCTTATGATGTGTGGTTTGATTGAATAGCCAAATTAGGCCAAAAGCCTAAGTTGGGGGTGTGGTGAAAAGAGAAGGCAAATCAAGAAGTGTGAAGAATTACCCTTTGAGCTAATGGGTTTGAAAAAGATGGAACGCTTATGTATAAAAAAAAGAGAAAGAAAGCAAATGAAAAATAATTAAAAAGTTGTGAAAATTGCAAAACGAAATGGGGGTATTTGGTTATCCATGTGAAAGTGAATAATAGGGTGAATTTTGAGCATGATTAAAATGTTGAAGAAAAAGAAGAGAGTGATGTTCAGACCACACTTCATGAGTGTAGCAGCCACTGATCCTAAATGACCATACATTTACACTCAGCCCCGTTACAAGCCTTGAAAGACCTTTGTGATCTGGAATGAGCTGAAACGAGTATTGATTGGAAAATAATGGAAAACCTACAGGTGAAGTCATGAATGTGTTCATATTTGTGAGTGTGAGAGGTGTATGTGATTCCGGATCTATAAATCGTTGAAGAATTATGTGTGATTATAGAATCATCTTTGTTGAGCTTGAACTTACATTTGAAGTGAGTATTGTGAGCTTGATCATCTTTGGTAATGGTGAAGTCACTGCTTGAATCTTTGAATGCACAATTGATCATTGCATGAGTAGTCGAGTCTTGTTGTGTGCATTCAAGTTGAGTCTTTTGTAGCACTGTTTGAGACTTCTTTTTTGAATTGTTGAACTTGAGTTTTACTTGCGGACAAGCAAAACTTTAAGTTGCGGGTGTTGATGAGTTCGAGATTTAGACTCATTTAGTGCTTTGTTTACATAGGTTTAGTGCCCTCAAATGCTAAATTCGCGCCACAAACTGATGAAAAATCATTAAATTTCAGGTATATGGGTTGAGGAACAAAGCTAGGACAGTAATAGGCAAAAAGGACAATACAAAGAGAGGAAAACAAGCCTGACGATCGCCAAGACACTCGGTGTATCGCCAAGTCACTCCTTGATCGCCTAAAGGTACAAAACACTAAATCTAAAACATAAAGAACTTAGGCGAACTGCATTACCTATCAATGACTCGCTGACTGCATCGATGAAGGATGACCATGTCACCGAAAGAATTGATTAATGGCAAGGTGAATTCAAATTGGCGAGCAAAAATATTAAAGGGCGCATCACGAACCTGATCGGCGATCTCGATTTAGATTGCCTAAAATTATAGTCTTTGAACGATGAAAAGGTGAAAAAGAAGGTGAGTGGAAAGGCCGATCTGCGAGTCGCCGAATGGTTTGCAAAGCCCAACTTTCCACGCCAATTGACCCCAAAAAGCCACACCTCAGATTAGTATAAATTGATTTTTAGAAGAGAGAGAAAGCATTCAAAAATTTTGAGGAATAAAAGATAGAGAGTAAAAACACTTTTATTGTTGATTTTGAGTAAGTTTGGAGCATGTGCGTATCAAATTTCGTCCCTTTTCAATGATTGACTAAAACCCCAATCCTGGGTGTTTGACAATGTAACCAATTGATGCGTTTGATCTAATGGGTGCTAGTATTTATTGATTTTTGGTATTAATTTGAAATAGGTCGGAGTTATTACTGTGGTTTAGCTCCTATATTGTATGTTTAGTGCAATATACCTCAGGGTTTTATGCTTGCTTGAGAGAGAAGTGTAGAGCTAAGGTAGTAACTTGGTATTCAAAGATAGTGTTTCATGACGATTTCAGCTTGAGAAAGTGAAACTCAAGATTCATCCTTTGTATCTAACTCGAGAGAGTAGATTTTATGAGATTGTGGGTTGGTCTTTTTATGTAGTGTGTTGAGGTTCGAAAGAACTCAATGGAAATAAGGTAGTTGTTCGAAAGAAATGTTCCTTACCTAAAGTCCATCCTACCCATGAAGAATTAACATAGTTGGTTAGTTATTTGAATCCGTTGACTTGAACTTTGCATTTGGTTAGTCAACCCCCCAAGCATTGTCTCTTTATTTGATTGTTCCTTGTTGATTGTTGAAGTAGTTTTGTGGTCTAAAAATTGCTCGTTTGGAATAGTGACTGCGTCATCAGGTTTGGTTCATAATTTCCTAAAACATTTATTCTTTCAGCTGCAAAGGTCTCCATTAGAACTTCATAGTCGAATTCAAAAATAGAACTACTCTCTGTGGGATCGACCCCAACTCATTTAGTTGGGCTTTGTATTGATTTATGATCGTTGAACACCTAGAATTGGATGAGGTGTGTTTGAAACGTTAAATCATTCTTAAATAATGAGAAATGGGGTAGTGTTAATGGTGCAAAAAGTAGTTAGGTCATATCTTGGCATGCGGATTCGTATTCAAAACGGTTAGCGAGCCTTGATAAAGTATTCTATGTGGTCAAGGGCTAAATTGTGATGTAGAAAAAGCGAGGGCCTGTCGGGAGTGATTGGCCGGGTTGGTAGTGGTTGTATTCGGGAACTCATCTATGAGATAGAAGGGTTAAGATATGATCAAGAACAGAGCGAGCAGGGTGATAGAGTAGGAGATTAGAGTCAAGTGTACTAGTATGTTTAACCTATATGGGAATGGTAAAGGCAGGAGAATAAAAGTTAAGGGGTGTACTTTCTTATTGCACATTTTGTGCTGGTTGATTTCTTTATATTATGCATCGGGCATCAGGTTGATCGATGATGCCTACTAGTACATGTTGTTTGTACTGATACTACTCTTGCTTTGCCATGTGGCTTAGTTTGGTTGCAGGGTCAGTGTTGTTTCAGGGTCAGTAAAACATACCATAATATTTCTGATGTACTAAAAAAACTTAACCAATGACCATTTATAAAATTTCATTCTTTCTCTCTAACCTCCTATAGAGGTGAATTGTGGTACTTTTTAAAATCATATATGAGTAATTCCTTATTTACAATTTTCATTATCTTTAGACACATTCACTTTCAAGAATGGTCCACCTTTCATGATAGTTATCACAAGTCACATTCACTTAAAAGAATTGACTATAATCATACATACATGCTTCAAAATTTTATTTTTTTCATTAGAATTTCATCGTCATTCTTTGAAATTTATCATATTCATCTGACATACCTTCACTTTATATTTCCTTATTTTGATGGAGGAAGTATAAAATCAAATTAGTTTGCACAGACGGTAATTGCGTGTCCAATACCTTTCATACCAAATTTGATGACAACAATTACCTTCTCTGTTTGAAGGACCATTTTGAGAACTCATATTGGTCTTTCTTATAATTATCACAATGATGACTATTATTATTTTGTCCGTTCACATCCATAATCATATGTCCAATCATAAAATAATCTTGTAATATTTTAAACTTTTATTGTTTTGCTATCACATTCTCTTTTAATAATGGAGCATATTCAATGGGACGAAATTCACAAATTTTAGTAAGAGCATATCGATTTTCTCATTCACCATTATATATAAATATACTTCGTTGAAACTTTAACCCAATGTCTTATCCATACAAAGATGTGAGCCAAATATATGAAGGGACCTGAAACCAAAATCTTATCATTATGGTGCATCGAGACTTCCATCGATGTGTCATGATATGTGCCTACACCCTGGACGTAACTAGCAGTCAAGAACCATTTTTGATCCCCAAGGGAACCCTTGGCTTGGCTAGATGACTTACATGACTCTAAACAATATGCGGAAGCTTAAAATAGATCAACATTTAAACATTCAAGAAAGTCTTAAAATATCTTGCATATACTTAACATAAGTCATAAATTAAATAAAATCTTGAGAAAAAAATGAAATCATCTAATCTTGTCTGTCTTTGAATAGTCTAACAATGTAATATACATGTCGGGACAAGACTCACCTCCAATACTAGCAAGTTGAATGAAAATGGAGTCTCCCGAAAGCAAGGAGGCCTCACCTAATACTGTCTGCAAGTGAATAGTGATCTCAACAAAGCGCATGTTGATGATCCTGAGCACCTATATCTGCATCAGAATAAGAAGTAGGTTGAATGACGCCAGTATATTGAATGTACTGGTAAGTGATAGGGCTAGAGTAAACAATTAATTGACCTGAATGACTAAAAGAAACGTAATTGAATCAATACATGAATATGGAGTGAAAACCATTTAAGCTTTACATTAAGATATGTAATAAATGCAATATGAAAAAAAAACATATATATTTTACATGTGGAAAGTTTCTCTAACGAACAACCATTATTATTGTAACACCCTATAAATTTTTTGAGCTAAGGCTCGAACCATTCTTCGTTGTGAGTAGGATTTTGCCAAGGAATTTAAAATTTTCATAAGTGTTAAGGTCACTAGATGTAGAACTGTAACATCCTGCATTAGAAAGAACTAGAATTACAAAGATACTATATTTTGAAAGAGTTAATTGGAAATTTTGACAAGTTATGCTTCGTATGAGTTTTGGGTCAACTTCAAACGACCATAACTTTCAGTACATGATGAGTTTTGTGGCCTATAAGATATCAAATGAATGATCTTGGAATCCTGTTTTATTGTATTAATATAACGTTCTCTTTTAAGAATGGAACATATTCAATGGGACGGACTTCACAATTTTAGTAATAGCACATGGATTTTCTCAATCACCATTATATGTCAATATATTGCATTGAGACTTTAATGCAATGTCTTATCAATACAAAGGCGTGTTAGGTAAAAATTTGAAGGGACTTGAACCCAAAATCTTATCATAATGGTGCATCCAGACATCAATTGATGTGTGATGATCTGGGCCTACACCCCGGATGTAACTAGAACTCAAGAACCATTTCTGATCCCCAAGCGAACCCTTGGCCTTGCTATATGACTTACATGAATGTAAACAATATGCAGAAGCTTAAAATAGATGAACATTAAACATTCTAGAAATTCTTAAAATATCTTGCAAATACTTAACATAAGTCATAAGTTAAATAAAAATCCTGAGAAAACAATCAAAGCATCTAATCATTTCTTTCTATAAAGCGTCTAACAATGTAAGATAGATGTCGGGACAAGACCAAGGACACCTCAAATACTACTAAGTTGAATGAATATAGAGTCTCCCGAAAGCAAAGAGGCCTCAACAAATACTATCTGCAAGTGAATAGTGATCTCAACAAAGCACATGTTGATGATCCTGAGCACCTATGTCTACATCATAATAATATGCAGGTCAAAAGTCGTCAGTACATTAAATGTACTGGTAAGTGATAGGGCTAGAGTAAACAATTAACTAACCTGGATGACTGAAAGCAACATAATTGAATCAATACATGAATATGGAGTGAAAACCATTTAAACTTTACAAGAAGATCTGTAATAAAAGCAATATGAAAAAAACATATATACCTTACTTGTGGGATGTTTCTCTAACCGACAATCATTACTATGAGCCTAGAAATGATACAACATTTCACCTACGTTGCAAGGGCAATCTTATACCTTACTAGGGTATGGGATGATATTGTGACTATGGATCCATCTAATAGGCCTTCTTAGAGGCAGTGAAGAGTTTCATAAAGAATCAATGTTGTCCTATCCTACACTGGCTAGTTGTTATGGGACTTTCGAGTTATAAGAAGGGATTTTTTATTTTATTCAAGTACTTTTCAAACATTAGACGTATTTGAATTCTTAAAACATGCACTCATGAACTTATCTTTCAAGCCCAATAATCAACATAGGCACATGTATATATATATATATATATATATATATAACGTTTGAAGCTCTTAAGTTTTTACGAAAATAGAGCATCTGAACTTTCCTCTTATATTACACTGATTTGGAATGTAAATGAAGATATGTGAGTAGAATATGTAGGATCTCTCAAGGATTAGTGAAGACTTTAAGAGTAAAAATCAATAAGAGAGTGATAAAACGATTCAAAGGAATACATACGGGATAAAGAACAGAGAGGAAAAAGGCCAGGGGACCATTGCGTATCACTGGCGTGTCGCGCCAGCCCAAGAGTACTGACAGTACTTTGGGGCTCACTACAAGCACAGGGTGCTAGCCCTCCTAGCGATTTAGTGGCACATTGCCCTAGCCCGAACCCAAAAATCCAACAATTTTTATTGTTCAACTTTGTGTCCTAACTCATCAAGAATCCATTGGTTTCTTCCGAACTCTCTTTGATTAATAAACCCAACAAAAATTCATTGAAACCTAACTCAAATTCTATTAATAAATACTACTCATTTGCAAGATCCTCAGCTCAAGAACTCAAAACCTCTATTGTTAAAGAATGGGCTAAAACTCAAGAACTCTTCAAGAATCTTTAAAGAAATGATTTCATGGACAAATTAATGAAATATTTACATGATTGGCCCGAGGAAAAACAAATCCACAACAATGAGAAACCTGACATACTTTGAAAGAACGGGTGAAATCTTCAACCCTTGAATGAATGCTTAAAAACCCTCTTTTCTTCTTCTTGAAATTTCTCCCTAGATTTCTAAGTGTTTAGGAATGTAAAACTTAACTTAGCGTCTTATTAGACCCTTAAATAGGGTGAGAAAAACGTGGGTAGGCCTATCCAGGTAAGGAAAAGACCAAAATACGCTTTTCTTAAACAGATGAAAAGCCTTAACTAGATAGGTTTCACTCAAACAACAATAACTTTTTACTCGGAGCTCAAAATTTAGCAATCTTGGCGGCGTTGGAAAGACAACTTGAAAACTTTAATTTGATACCTCAGGGGCCACCTAACTCCTTCTTTGCTAAAAAATATAATTGTTTGAAGTTGTCCAAAAACTAAAACTTGATGGTAGTACGAGGTGTTACACGATGTCTTACCCTTTTGGTGCGATGAAACTTGAATTCATCGTCTTACTCTAAATCAATGACATAAAATATAGTCCAAATAAAATAAAACTTACCCTTGATCCTTTAAAATATCATTACTTGTTATTAATAGCACAAATAATTTAGTCATGATAACACTTCAAACGATCATATATATTATTAATGTTGCTAAACAAAGCAAAGTTAGTCTCTCATACAAGGCTCTGAATACAATTTTTCAACTTAAAAGTTTTATGAATAATACACTTATTGAAAAACCAACAAATTAATTCTCAACATTAACTTCATTTTTTGCTAGTTAAGATTTTTTTTCCTGGAATTGTAATTCGAAGATAAAGTGACTAGAGGTAAGCACCAATCATCAAAATAAATAAAGTGATACATCAAAATATAAAAATTAATTAAACACTTGATAATTGGACCTAATAAAGTCTTCATATAAAATTATTTCAATTGTATGCAGGTTATATGATAGCATATATTTTATGGATATCTAAAATTACCGTACTCTATTTTAGATACATACAAATCCGAATTAATGCAAATATTATTATGAAGGAATTTTACCATAAAGAAAATATATCATTAGCGTAACATTTACAAATTTTTTAATTACCAACCTAAAGGACATATCATTGTCTCCTCACGAATCCTTCATGATAGAAAAATAATTTTGATGATTTCGAAAGAAAATAAAATACTTCTCAAATATTAGCTTGCTTTCCTTTTTAAAGTAACTATAAAAAGAGTCATGCTAGTACATATAACATATTATAATAATTCAAGAAGTAAATGATTAGCTAGTGAAAGATAAACAAGTGTAAAAATAATCAATGATGCTTATCAAAGTTAATGTAGGTCAACATAATAAATTTTAATACGTTTTCTTTTTTTATTTTGATATGCATTCCTTAAATTAACTATATCTCATTTAAAAGTATTTATGTATAACTAGGAGATAACCACAACAAAGTATCAACCAAATTAAAAATTCATGTTATGCACTTTTAGTCTTCTAACGATTTCAGTGAGATCAATTTTTTCCAACAAAGTTATCAATCAAGTATGCACTAATTATCCTTCCAATATTTAGCTCATAAATCCATGATTATATTAATTCTGATTACATTGGACACATCAAATTTATACTATCAAGTATAAGAAGACTTATATAGCAAAATAGAATATACTCTATACAATTTATGTTTTAGCTAATGCACTACCAGAGATGCTCGTCGATGAAGAGACTCGTACTGATAAGGTGTTTTAAAATAAAGCATGTGTAGTATAATAAAAAGACAAGAACAAAAAGAGAAACAGAAAGACACAAAGTAATACTAGTAGCTTATCTCTATTAATGAACATTTTTCTTTTCACCTACTCTTGCCTCATTTCTTACTTTGTAACAAGAAGATA
>JAJOOR010026591.1:0-21698 GCA_036250505.1 Solanum acaule
ATAAAAACTATGAAAATGTATAAGAAATATTTAAAAATTATATCAAAGTAAATATTTTTATGTATAAAATAAAATTTTAAAATTATATATATAATGTCAGGTTGGTTTGGTCTCGGGTTGATTTTTTTTAGTTAAAACCAAACCAACCAAAATATAGTCGGGTTTTTTTTTTCAAAACCAAACCACTAGTCGGGTTTTTTTTCCGAATTGACTCGGTTTGCGGTTTAGTTCGGTTTTCGGTTCGATTTTGTACACCCCTACTCATAAGATTGACATATTTGGCTAAATGCCAACTGATCCACTTCTTCAAACTCATGGTCCATACTCTGCACAAAAAACGTGATGTATCACAAGAAGAATCATGAAATATATATATATATTTATATACACACACATCCCCTTATCCTTTTTCGTTTCTATGACGAAGACTGAATTTTAACTAAAAGAATTTAAAAAGAAAAAATAAATATAGAAAGAATCACAGGGATTCAACGTTTATTAGATATTAAAAAGTAATTTTAACCATGTAATTAACGTATCTCCATCTCTAGAAACTTAGAGGTTTCTTTGAATTTCCTGTCCCAAATCTGCACATAAAACGTAAATTAAATGTGTATCGTAAGAAGAATCATATGGCGGAAAGTTATAAAAATTTCGGACAATAATTTTAACTTTATGAGTCGAAAATTCGAAAAAAATGAGTTCTTAATTAAAATTTATATATATATATATATATATATATATATAATGTATTTTTAAATATATAAAACATTTGAACAAAAAATTATTACCTCTTTTTCAATGTTATCAAGAAAATTTTGATTAGAAGGCTCATTATTCATTTTTGAGAAGTAAAAACTCAAAAATTGTTGGGGTAATCGAAGTTGAATAATAATGTTATGTACTATTTTTTTTAACAAACGTCAACATTTATAATTGTCCAAATACACGTTGATATGCAGATTGTATGAATATTTTGGACTACAGTAAAAAATTCAGACAAAAAACTTATTTTCAAAATCCTAACACTTCTATCTTTTGGCGTTTTCATTTTTTATTTTGTTTTCATTCCAATATTTTTGTCTCTATACAATAAGTTACCAGATGGCATGTTTAATACACAAAATGTGAACAACTATATAGATATTTAATAAAAGATTATGATTTTTTGAAATTTTATATTCAGTCAAACTAAGATATTTAAAATTGAAAACGGCGTGAGTATGTATTTATTTGCCTTTGAATGATACAAAATTGAGTAACAAACTCTCTTCTTGGGAATTTTAAAAAAAGGTTTATTTTCCTTTTCTTTCTCTATAACTTGTTCCCATACTAACGACTCAAAATTCATTGCCAAGCTATCCACAGAAAAATTATTGCTAATTGACCAATGTGAGAAGCAAAAATATTTTGATAAAGACGTTTCTCAGTAGTAGAATCTTGATGACATGTGTGGTAGCAATACCAAATCAAATACAATGAGTAGTGGTATCTTGAGCTAAGCCTTGAAAATTGCAATGCCATATATAATACTTTTCAAATCTTCCTAGTTGTTATCCTACTGCAATGATTTTTTCTAAAGAGAATGTCATGTTGTGGAAATTCAATTATTTTATTTTATCGAACTTGTTATTTGTAACGGCCCAGCCCACTAGTAATATTGTCTTATGCCCCCACGACTTTAAAACGCTTCATTAGTTGGTAAGCTATGCTTACTTATATACCCAACATCCTTCATGTGACTCAACAATCTCACTAAGGTTTGCCCCATCTTATGGGATTTGTTAAGGTCAACACTGAGGTTTGCCCTGTCTTATTTGAATTTGCCTAAACTCATTTGAACTCTGGTCTCACGTCGACAATGCTAACACATGAGTGACTCTGATACCATTTGATTGCCCCGTCTTACTATGATTTGCCTAAACTCATTTGAACTCTGACCCACATCGACAAGGCTAACATATGAGTGGCTCTGATATCATTTGTAACAACCCAATCCGCTAGTAATATTGTCTACTTTGGGCTTAGGCCCGCACGACTATAAAATGATTCACTAATTTGTAAGGTCTGCTTACTTATATACCCAACATCTCTCCTATATTTTTATCGATATGGAACTTCTAATCTTAAGATGGAGCACCATATTACCACAAGTATTATCCTTTTTATAATTTAATTTCTCTCAACCTTGTTTTCATAATTATTTTCCTTTTTCTTGGGCTTTACAAGTCAAAGAAAGTGGACCTTAAACCAATTTGAGAAGTACTCCCTCCATCCATTTTACTTGTATAATATTGACATAGCACATTTTTAAGACAGTAATAAATTTCGATCCCCCCCCCCCCACAGGAAATTCTAGGGCCAAGTACTCGTAAGTCCCGAAAAAGGACGCAATTTAGAATGAGTATTTAAGTTATGCTTCTTTAGCTCGTTAAAATGAATGTCATTTTAAAAATTTCATCATTATCTTTCTATATATGCACGCGCACCTGACATCCTCTACATGACCGACTATTTAGGTTATGAATGAAAACAACATGTTCTAGAAGTGTAGCTTCTATAAATTAGAGGATTGTGTCAAAAGGATTGATGTCATACGCAAAAAGAAAAGACGCATAGAATAGCAGAGGCAATTAACAAAGTTTAGGTATACTTTTGTTAATCCATGAACAATAGTATATGTACATCTCGATTGGAAAAGAATAAAGAGAAATAAAAAACATTGGAATTGATCAATGGATCACTTGTCGAAACAAATGAAAGATGAAACATAAATTGTCACGACCCAATTTAGGACAGTGACCGATGCTAATCGGAAGAATCCAAAAGCAAGCCTTACCAAAATTCTACAGAAAATCATGCAGAGTTTCCTTTGTTTTTTAGGCCAATCTTGAATTTTCCCTGTTTCAGAAATTCACAACACAACTAATAGCAACTATAAGCCACGACATAATATCCATCAATGATTTGATTGTCACACAATAAAACCAATTCATCTCCAAATACGAAAAAGAAGTTCCAAACTTGTCACTTGACTACAATACGAAAGACTAATCATGTAACATCTGACAACTGGAAAGAACTAGAAGGATGTTTAAAATCTGGAAATAGTTACTTTTGGAATGAATAAGGAAATCTGGAAATTTTTAAGCAAGTTAAAAGTGAGTTTTTGGTCAACTTCAAACGATCATAACTCCTATAGCAGGATAAGTTAGGTGTAGTTCGAGATATGGTTGGAAAGCTCTTGGAATTATCTTTCCAACGCTGCCAAGTTTGCGCAATTCCGAGTTCGTATGAGTGAGTTATCCCCTTTTGAAGTTGGGCTGTTGGATTAAGGAAATGTTCAATCCGAAATTTTAAGGGGTATTTTAGTCTTTTCATTGCCCTATTATTTTAATCCATTTTTAGGAGCTTAATATGGGTCAAATCAGATTTTAGTCAGTTTTAAAATTTGGGATTTCACGCTAGGGCTAAGGAAAAAGGAGAAGAGAGGAGATGAAGGAGAAACCAAAAGGGGTAAATTCATCAAGATTGATCAAGAAAGTTGGTGTTTCGCCGAGGATTTACTTCTGTCACGTATGTGAGGCTCTCATAACGTTGGGATCGTTCTCCCACGTGCCAAGCATATTAATTTCAGTTTGGATTCGACCTAAAAGAGTTTGAATATTGATGATCTTAATATCTATTCTTTAATTCATATATTGTTCTTGAATTTGATTGAGTTGGGAACTTTTTGAGTTCGTTATGTCGCATCATAGAGTTGTTTTGAGTTAGGTTATTAGGTACATTTGTTGGGTATATGTATCTAAAACTAATTTGAGAAAAAGAACCGAGTTTGGGTGAATTGGGGCTGGAAAACGAAGAAGAAATTTCGTCGGATGAAATTTGACACTAGGGGCACGTCGCAGAGCAGGTGCCCAGATTTGGGAATTTCTGTTTCGCGTCGCGGAGCTGTCACGGAGTCTTCTGTATCAAAAGTCATTTTCGAAACTAAATTTTAAAAGCTTCTCCGCGTCGCTGATGAGTCCACAAATTGGACTCATTTAGGGCTTTATTTTAATGGAAATAGTGTCCTTGAATGCTTGTTTTATCTCAATACCTGATTAAAATGCTGAAGTTTCAGGTATTCGAAGTTTTAGTGGAAGCATGGACACTTAGGCGCAAAACGAAGCAAATAGGGCTGAAAAGAATAAGAAATGGAATCATGCGGATCGCTGAGTTTAACTTAGCGAGTCGCCGAAACGACATGAACCGCCCTTCGTTCCAATACGCGAAGCCTTGAAGGAAGTGGATCAAAAGGCGAGGAAAGGAGCAATCGGCGAGTCATCGATCAGTTCTGCAAGCAGTACTGTACCGCCCAATGATCCAGAATGCGAGGATGCTAAAGGCAAGACACTGAAGGCGATGAGCTGACCAAAAGGCGAATCACTGAGTTCATCGACGATCTCGACTAATGTCGTCGAACAATCCTCCGCAGCACAATCTATGAAAACTATAAATACTAGTTAGAATTGTAGTCTTGAGTAGATTTTGGAGAATTTTGGAGTGGAACAATTATTATTATTATTTTCACTTTAGAACATACTTTAGTGGATATTTTCTCTCAAGTTTGGAGAGGGTTTTGTGGAGACTTGAAGAAAGGAGTTCTTCTTCCCCAAGTTTGGAAGTGGGTCTTCCCTATTCATTTTCCTTTGCTTAATTTAAGGTTTAATTTCTTATACCCAGATGATTTCATTGTCATGCTAGGTATAAGTTCTTATTTCTTTATGTGTGACTAAAAACCCCCATTCTTGGGGTGTGATTTAGCAAATATGGGTTGATATTCTTATTGGGTCTTGCTTGCTGATAGGTTAGATGTATTTTAATGGTGATTTCACCTAGTGGTTGTGGTTTAATCTAAAGGGTTTGTAGTTGCAAATACAAAGCCACCCATGTGTTTTCGGCTTGCCAGAGAGGGAGGTCGCGAAACCAAAACCACTAGACTGATGGCCTAAAGAGTAGGTCGACATGAGGCTCAGCCCGAGAGAGTGAGCCCTAGTCTAATATCCTAACACTCAGCTCGAGAGAATGAATGGGATAAGGCGTAGGCTGGTTTTCATGCGGCAAATGGGTGTTCGAGAGGAACGCATTTGAAACGGGGTAAGTTGCCCGAGAGGGAACTTATTTCCATTTAAAGCTTAGCCTAGTCACTATTATTTTTCAAATTTCCTATCGAGAGCATGTACCCAACAATTTATCTCAACTTGTATTGCGGTCACAGCCCAAGAACCTTTCCCCATACTTGATTTTCTCTTTTATTTTGTTGTTTTAATACTTGTTACAAAACCCCTTTTGATATTTGACACTTTTGTGTCACCCCCTTTAATTTACAATGTCTTTTATCGCAAATGTCTTTAACTACGACTTACTTGAATGAAATTCTAATTGGTTATTAATTCTCAAAACCGCTCCCTTAGGACACGACCCCAACTCTTGGTTGGGTTACTATAATATCGACGATTGTAGACGCTCATACCGTAGGTCAGTGTCGTTGGTCACGATAAGCATCAAAATGGCGCCGTTGCCGGGGAGTGGTGTTATTTGAGAGTTTATAGTTAATCAAATTTTTTGTTTTTCTTAGTTGTAGCTTACTAACTTTACTCGTAGTTTTATTTTTCTTTGAGCTTTGATTTTATGCAGGCCTCCTGAAAATGGCTGAAAGAAGTGGTGCCAAGGTAGCTGAGTCGAATCAAGAAGTCGAGGGCGACCTCATATTAACTGCGCTGGTAACTCAGCTGAACAACTTGGCCACTAAAGTCTCAGAGGTGGAAAATCAGTGCACAAGTCTGGGGAAGTACATACCTCCTCATGAGCGGAGGAAGTCTAGAGGAAATGGACACAACCGTGTTGAGGATACACTGCAAATAATTCTCCAAAAGGTCAATGAACATGACCGGGTGGTAAACGAGATACAGGAGAATGTTAAAGCATTAAACCAAATGGTTGGCTCTCACTCTAGATCGATACAGCTGATTAGGTCGCTCTTGAGTTTTGCAGTACCTCCCCCCGACTCGAATGACCTATTGGGGTTGCCTGGTAATGCTAGGGTCAATCCCAATATGCAAGATTGAGTAAGGACTTGTGTCGAGCCACGACGTTACATAAGGCGCTTCTTGGGAGGCAACCCAAGGCTTTATTGCTTTAAATTGTTTTGTTCGAATAATTGGTGTGTTAGTGGTGCAAGCAAATGAGGAATTTTTTTTTTTGCAATGTGGCGAATTGAAGACTCAGTTGGCGAATCACCGACACGATCGGCGCATTCGATTTGATCTACCGTTGGGACCCTAAGATAAGGGATTCCTATAAAACTCGACGAGATAAGAATACATTCGGTGTATCACCAATATGATCGGCGACATGACTAACGTCACCGAAAGACTAGGAACTGGACGGTTAATAAATTGCCAAAGACTTCAAAAATTTCAAACCATTCACTTTTCCTCGCTTTTATGCTTCACAAATTCACCTTATATTAGTATTTTCAAAATTAGTGTCTTCAATTAGTATTATAGTTGTCAATTGGTGCTCGGAACTAGGATTTCTTTGCTGCCTAGCATTACAAAAAGCTATTTGATCAGCATACAATGTGAGTCTCTAAAACCCCCATTTTATTTTTGAAAATTTTGCACTCATTTGCAGTTATGGTATCAGGATGACGTGTGATGGGCCTATCTAATAGAAATAGGTTGCTACAATGTTGTTTTCAATTCGTAAACTTTTCCTAAAATGCTTAAATGATTGAATGCCTTAGTGTTTGCACTTTGAATTATTTGATATCGATAAGGGTGTTGCATGTTAGTTTTTAGGTTGATTGGGTGAAGTCTGAGTAGCCTATATGTGTGCTAAATGGCGAAAATTGCTTGATGAATGAACGGGTAACACCAATCTTATGAGCGGGCATCGTCAAATGGCCAAAATTTGACAAATTCGGGGGAAGTCTGAGTATCTCGAGAGTGATGGGTAGTGCGGGTCTTGTTTGAATTCCATGAGTGCATGCTTTGATTTTATTTTCTGGGATTGAGGGATTGAATTCGAGAAGGTGGGTCAAAAATAGACACGTTGGGTCGATTGGCAAGTTAAGTCGAGCTCGCTGAACGACTCGGCGGTTCGCTTAATGTCCCCACCCCGTCAATGATTTGGCACCTCGATTGGCGTTTGGTTCTATAACTTTCGACGAGAAGTTTGAGGGCGCCGAAAATGCTCGGCAACTCGCCGAAGGTATTATAATTGCCCTTTATCTGCATCCCTGGAACCCTGTTGCACTATCACTTTCGGCGGACACATCTTGCTCATTGTTAAGCCAATCCCTTGGGCGAATGATCCTACCTGTCGCTGTTTTCTCCTCATTGTTAAGCCAATCCCTTGGGCGAGCTCGTTTTGGTTCGCCAAACAGATTTGGTGACTCACCAATCAGATCAGCGAGTCTATCTGCAATAACTTTTTTGTACTTGCATTTGAGTTTCTCCTTGATCTTTTGCAGAAATGGTACGAACAAACCTAAACGAGCCCCCTCAGAAATCAACAAAGGGAATTACAATAAATGAAGGAGGATCACGTCCTTCATAGAAAAGAAAGCAAGATCTCCCACCGGGAGATAAAAGAAAAAGGAAAAAACATATAGCAAAGAAAGGAGTAGATGTGAAGCCAGATTTTGTTGAACTAGAGGATGAACTGTCTCTGATTGACCGAAGGAGAGCGCTCTGTGCCAGGTCTCAGTCCACAGCCACCAACACCCCCTCAGCTGCCACTTTGCCTACTACTACACCAGTGCCAACCCCAACACCACCTCCAGTGGCTCCTGCACTTCCCGTAGTTCCACCTCCACTGAGATTGCTGAACATATTGAAATGAGATAGTTATACACCATTCTCGAAGAAAAATTGCTATCCGTGGAAGGCTTGGAAGGTAAGCATATTGAGGTGCTTGATGCGCTCAGGTATCACGAGTTTGAGCAATTCGCGAGACCACGGGGTACTTACATACCTTCCTGGGTCCGAGAATTCTACTTAGCCTATGGGGAGTTGGTCCCAAAAAGCAAAAAGAAGGCCAGTTATTTCTGACCAGTGAAATTGGTTATGGTTAGAGGCAAGGAAGTAGAGTGTCACAGCGAACACATAAATGTTTTATTGGGACGACTGTTGTACCTGGTACTTCCCTACCATGGTTTGCTTATTGCCCCATCTGTCGATGATTTGAAGGGTTGGTTAGCTCCGATGATCTCTGACACCACCCCGAGGTGGATGGACGCGGGAGTCCCCATTGAGAAGAGGGATATGAACACCGCCTCTCGGTATTGCTTTGGGTTCATTAGCAGCACTATCATACCGTCCCAGAACGAGTCCATTCTGTGTCATTCGAAGGCGGCTTGCCATGGTTCTAATGTCTAGGAGGCAAATCGACCTGGGATTGCTGGTTTCACAGGAGATGGCGATGAGAGCCAAGCAGACACAAACGTTTCTACCATTTCCTGTACTGATCACTGAGCTATGCCGGCGAGCTAGAGTACCACGTGACATTACGAGGGATGTTGAGGTTACCCCATTTTCCTCCATCGACATCCGGCGTATAGAGGGCGAGTTCCCACAAGAGGAGATTGACAGGAGGAGGGCAGCCCCAACAGATACATCTCCAGAGGTCGATGTTGATGCATTACCAGTAGAAACACCTTCGCATACTCCAGCCTCTAAGCCATCAGGTATACCTGATCCTCCCTCATCTTCCTGACAGGCCACAACTGTTTCATCATCAGCCCAGCCTTCTAGGATCACTCAGGCCATGATCTTGAAAATGGGAAGGCTAGCCTACTCGGCAGATGTTAGGGCGACACGATTAGAGAGATCCGTCCCAGAGATGATTGACAGAGCCATCTTGACTGCACTAACCCCTGTCAGAAACATTGTTGATGAACTGACTGCCAGAGTCATTGCTTGTGAGAGCAGACAGGGGGAGACACCCGAGGTTTCAGCCCTAAAAGCTGAAATAGCCAAGCTGAAGAAGGATGTAGCCTATCTGAACGCCACCGACTTCACAGCACTGATACGAGGAGTAGTTAACACAGATATCCCTGAAACCTATGGGATTCCCCCAACCACTCCTCAAGACGTGCAGAAGGATGATGCAGGGCATGTAGAGTTGGAGGCTGAGACCGAGCACCGATGACCATATTCATGCCTCGACAGATAGAGAGACTGCATAGACTGGACCCTTCCTTACCTCTCTTGCGTTGTTTTTTCCTATCGTACTTGTTAGTATATTTTTGTTTACTTGCATTTGAGGACAAACACACTTTTATTGGGTGGGGTGAGGCTCACCTTTTTGTTTGTGTGAATACTTTGTTGTTTTGTGCATGAAATTGGGTCGTTTGGTTTGCTCTAAGTATATGGGGACTAAGTATTCCCAAAGAGATTTAAAATGTTTTCACATTTAAATTAGAACGGAAACTGAGATTTCCAAGATAGTCTTAGAGCTAAGTTTTTGAGTACTAATCTCAAATCACAGAAGAAGTATGTTTTTTAACACAAAGTTCTAATATAATATAGTATATTTTTGGGAATAGTATTGAGCACCGATGGGGAAGAGTACATACAACTATCAGCCCCCTTAAACTATGTAGCCATCATGGGTAGAAAAGGGTCATACTTTTTAGAGGAATCATTTTCGCATAGACTAGTGGATCCACTTAGTAATTTTGGTCCTATACCTTTGGCCGGGTATAGGATGCGCTGGCAGCGTGAGGAAGATCGATGTGCCATCACAATAGCTTTTATGTGATGGTTGTCGTTAGAGAAACTCCCACAGCAGTAATTGCATGGTTACTCAAGGGGTTCTGCTTAGTATGAATAGGGGTATGAGACTTCATTCATGCATTGCACAAGCAGTCTTTGAGATGGAGCATGGTATGTCTTTTATGATATTATGATTATGAGTTGACATCATGTTTTAAACAGTTTTCTTTTTTTTCTTTATATTTGCACTTGTTTTAAACTACTTTATAATAAAATGAGTTTAGTTAAGCATTCATGAGTTGAGAAGAACCAAGGTAAGTGTTTCTTTCAGAATCTCTTTCAAGCCTATGTTGTTTTAGCATTCCAACTCGTATACTCGTACATTCAATGTACTAATACCAGTGGGACTGCATCGTCTTATGATGCAGACACAGGTAATTAGGATTGGCATTCCAGCGCACTGTTGATCCAGTTAGCAGTTCAGAGTCTGTTGGTGAGCCTCCTTGCATTCTGGAGGATCTATTTTCATTGCTTTCTAGTTAGTTCATTAGGATGTTGTGGGGTTTGTCCCAACATCCATCTCAGTTGTTCTAGAGGCTTCACAGACAGTCAGATGTTAGTCCTTTGAGTCTTTTCATTATTATTTCTTATTGTTAAGACTTGGGTTGCCACTTTTGGCCAAGTTGAATGGTTAACCTTTAAGCATTCTTAGTTATTTTAGTATTCAGTTCAGTTAAGCGCTATTGATCTTTATTAATATGCATATTGTCTTCCGTGAAGTAAGTCAGGCCAAGGGTTCGCTTGGGGCCAACAATGGTCTTCGACTCCCAGTCATGTCCAGGGTGTAGGCTCGGAGCGTGACAAATCATGACTCAAATAAAAGGGATGACGAATGGAACAACTCTAAGAGTTTTTAAAAGAAACAAAAAACATAGCAAATCAATAGTTCTCTTGCCATGCGAAGCAATGCGGGGCTCAGCAGATGCTACCAAATCACACTCTAGTTAATGAAATCCTCTTCAATACCACCTGAGTTCTCTATAAAAATAATTAGCGAGGAGTGAGACGCTAGCTCAGTGAGTAATAATACTTAACCACAACCATTTTAATGAGGGAGAAGTCATAAAACATGCTAGTATAATAATCAAATGATGAAATAATGCTCTGTCAGAAATCATACTAATATTCAATCTTATGTTCCTCATATAAGCAAAATTAATGTAAATACTTAATAGTAAACTCAGAAAAACATTTCCATATCAAATCTTATAGCTAGGAGGTTTCCAAGGATAAATTATGTAATCAGTGTGGCCTTCTCTTTAAGAAGTAACCTATAACAGTGAACTTCTCATAAATGAGTTAAGTATTCATATCAGTAGATCCCTACTCGAGGGATATCAACAACATTATACTAGTTCTACCTTCCCACTAGTAAGGGCTTTATCAGTAATCAGTAACTACAAGGTGCACCAGGTCTAACGAACCCACTGTTAGGTACGGGATTCACCAAGGTGTACTCCCCTTTATATGTATCTTCTAGTAGTAGAAGCATTTCAAAATCCAACAGAGCATTTAAATCTTATGAAATCATATTATTTCAAAGTTTAACAATCACAGGTCAAAATACTATTTCTCAAATAAATATAAAACCCTTTCATTACAGTAATCATATCTTGTAAGAATGAGATCTCTTAAATAATTTTTTCACTATCATATCAAGTAAAAGACTTGTCCCATATGCAAGTTCAAAACAGTCAATAACACATTTACTTTGTAGACTGTGTAAAAATCATGAAATTTATGAAATACAAATTGTGGTAAGATTACTACTCATAGTACTTATGTGGAAAATATCAAGCTCGCCACTCGAGTAATCCATATGAATCCCTTTGGTCAATCTATAATCACATTCATAGCAATTTCATGTTAACTCTTTCGTTTAGGCTATTTCATGCTAAATTCAGAATACCCAGCCCCTTTTTGGACTTCTTGGTTGCCCACCAATTTGATGCACCATATATATATTCAAGCCATGAGTAATTCAATTGGAGAAATAAACTATTAACTTCATCTATTTTATCCATCTTATTCATCTAATTCTATATATTCTCTAATCTTTAGCAATCAGATTTCTATCCTCCAAAGTAAACTACCTAGGCTAGGAGTCTTAGTAAGTCTGTAGAAGAAGAAGAAAGGAAACAAAGACTTACCTCAAACCTCTTTCTCATCCTACGCCCCTTATAGTCTTCACCCTTCAACTCTTTCGTATCTTCTCTATTCCTTCGCTGGAAAAGAAATGTAGTTGCCAGCGTTCTCTTCCTTTTTCCTTTTTCTTATTTTTTTCTTAGTTGCAGTGTTGATGCTTCTACTGTTAGGGCTTTTAGCCTTTTTCTTTCTAAATTTCTGTTCTTTTTAAAAAAGAAATGAGACCTAAATGACATATATGCCCTTAATTTATTATAGGGTATTACATTCTCCCCACCATAAGAAATTCGGTCCCCGAATTTAAAGTAAGTGTATACCTGTAGGCTGAAACAAGAGAGGATACTTGTCTCGCATCTCCTTTTCCAACTCCCAAGTAGCTTCTTCAGTTGTATGGTTCCTCCATAAGACTTTCACGGACATAATTTATTTTGACCTTAACTTGCTTACTTGTTTGTCAACAATAGCCATAGGTTCCTCTTCATACGTTAAGTTCTCATTAATCGGTATTGCCAGTGCTTCAAGTACATGAGATGAGTCTGAGATATACTTCCTTAACATGGAAATATGGAACACTAGATGGATGATGGACATATCAGGAGGAAGTACCAAATAATACTCCATTTCTCCTACACGCTCAGGTATCTCGTATAGTCCTATATACCGTGAACTCAATTTACCTCTTTTGTCGAACCGCATCACACGTTTCATAGTAGAAACTCGTAGAAAAACTTTGTCCCCAACCGTGAACACGAGATCTCTTCTTCTCTTATCCGCATAAGACTTTTGTCTGCTTTGAGCTGTGAGCAATCTCTGTCTAATCAAGTGGACCTTATTCATGGCTTATTGTACTTAGTCTGGTCCCAACACATTAGCCTCTCCAACTTCGAACCACCCTATAGGAGAACGAGATCGCCTGTCATACAAAGCTTCATATGGAGCCATCTGAATGCTGGACTGAAAACTATTATTATAGGCAAATTCAGCTACAGGCAAGTAAGCATCTCAACTACCTCCAAAATCAAGAATGCAAGCTCTAAACATATCCTCTAAGATTTGTATAGTACGCTCAGACTTCCCATCTATATGTGGATAGAATGCAACACTAAGGTCTACTCGATTACCCAAAGCTTCTTGAAATGATCTCCAAAAACGTGAAGTGAATTGTGACCCTCTATCAGACATGATGTATATTGGCACTCCGTAAAGTCGAACAATTTCATTCATAAATATCTGGGCATATTTCACTCCACCATATGCAGTCTTTACCGCTAAGAAGTGTGTTGATTTTGTTAGTCGATCTACAATTACCCATACAGAGTCATAACCTCTAGGAGTTCGGGGTAGACCTACCACAAAATCAATAGTGACTCTTTCCCATTTCCACTCTGGATTTGGATCTCTTGTAGTAACCCTGCAGTTCTTGATGCTTTGCTTTAATCTGTTGACAAGTCAAACAACTAGAAACAAAATTAGCAATATCTTTCTTCATACCTTCCCACCATTACAAATGTTTCAGGTCATGATACATCTTAGTGGAACCAGGGTGCATAGTATATCTAAAGTTGTGAGCTTCTTCATGAATAACTTGTTTTAACCAACCTATGTCTGGTACACACAACCGATTACCTAGTCGAAGCATACCAACACAATCAACCATCATCGGCTTACTTTTACCAGATGTGACCTCATCTCGATATCTGCAAAGTTGTTCATCCTCATATTGAGTAGTCTTAATGCGCTTTAATAATGAAGATCTGGCTTGCACACAAGCTAGCAATATCTCTTAATTTCCCACAGTAAATCTGACACCTGTGCCTTCAAGTTTCTGGACATCTTTTCAGGAACTATATGTGCTAAACTGCCTATAGATTTTCTAATCAATGCATCATCCACAACATTAGCTTTTCCAGGATGATACAAAATAGCACAATGATAATCCTTGAGTAGCTCCATCTATCACCGTTGTCGAAGATTCAGGTCTCTCTGTTGAAAAATATAATTTAATCTCTTGTGATCAGTATATATCTCACAAGTTTCACCATATAGATAATTCCTCCAAATTTTTAGAGCAAATATCACTGCAGCCATCTCCAAATCATGAGTAGGATAGTTTTGCTCATGCCTCTTCAGCTACCTTGAAGCATTTGGAATAACACGACCATTTTGCATAAGAACACATCCCAAACCAACCTTCGAAGCATCACAAAATACCAAAAATCCTCCAAAACCCGATGGTAAGGACAATATATGTCACGCCCCGAAGCTAGCCCCATACAAAAACTGTTCATTTGAGCCCTGGAATCGGCAACCATGTGAGGAGAATACCTAGAGAGTTGGGTGAACTTGAGTCCGTACACTTGAACTAACATGCTACCTTGCCTCAAATTCATGAAATCCTGAGATTTTGCCTCCCTCAACTCTCTTATGAAGAACCTGTCCAGAAAGGCTTCACTAAAACACTCCTAAGTAATAGGAACGGCATCCGTACCCTTGTTTTACTTCTACCGAGTGAACCAAATGTGAGACATATCCTTAGGTTGGTAAGATGTAAACTCAACCCTATCATTCCCAGTTACCTGCATCACTACAAAGATTTTCTTTACCTCATCAATAAAGTTCTGGGGATCTTCACCAACTTGCGACCCTAGAAACTCAGGAGGATTCATTATGACAAAATCACGGTTCCTGGCCGCAGTTGACCTATGATTAGCATTGGTAGGAACTGGGGCCTGCTGATTGTTCTGGTTGGTCACACTCTGAGCTAAAAGTAGAATGGCATTCTGAAACTCTACATTCGAAACTTCCTAATCTGGGACTGCAAGAGTTGCGTTAGCATTGAGGGAATTCCTTCTGTAAGTTCTACGAGGAGGTATGATCTGAAATGCATAACGACGAGTTAGAATGAGGAAATGGGATCATACCTCACGCACGATAAGAGTAACGAAGAGAGTGAAGTTTTTCTAAAACACTTCGTAGCCTCCTTCTCATTAGATGTGGTGCACTTCACACCCGTGAAAATGACTCTACTTAGTGTGGCTTTTCAGAAATCCTAGGACACGTAAACCTAATGCCGTGATACCAAGTTTGTCACACCCCAAAGCTACCCCAGGACACGGACACGGGACCTAGGATCACGAATGACCCCAAGCTAACCCTGCTAGCATATCATAAGCATACATAAAGATAACTAAATTAAGAAAGTATTGCGCGAAAGCTTAAATCATCATAAAATTGAAATAATGGGGAATACTTATTCTAAATCTGAATATATAATCTGAGAGTTTAATGACAGAAGAAATATCAAACTCCAAGCTTAAACTGAATCTAGACATGTCTGAAATAAAGCCTCTAACTGACTAGAGATGCTGGGACATGCCCCAGCTAAATCTAGCAAAATTGAAACTAAAAGACTATAAGTAGAAAGATAATCATGTCAATCATCCTCGAAGAATGACGACTCACCACTGATGCTGCTGAACTTAAGATCGGGAACCGATCTATGCGTGATCTATATGCTAAGGACCTGAACCTATATCATGAGAAGATGTAACACACAGTATGCGTCAGTACTTGAAAGGTAATGAGAATGCAGGATAAAGTAAAGCTGAACAATATACATAACTGAACAAAGCATATAACTGAGCAATGATATAAAATGAGCCTGATGTTATACTAAAAACACTAAACATGAACTAACTGAATGCAATGACCAAGTTTATACATGCTGAAACTGAATACGGAACTGTAATTGATAACTTGGTCAATACACTAGAATCTGACTGTATTTGGGAGCTACTAATAACTGACATAAAACCACATGAGCTAAATATGGAGTCTGATGTATATGCCTCATCGAGAGGACCCAATATAGCCTGCCATAGGTATAAAGGCATGACTGGCGTGATCACTAAAATGTAACGCCCACAGAGGGGACTTATAAACCTACGGGGGAACGTATTTTAGGACTATGAGGGTGACTGACCCTAGTCCAACTCGGTATTAAGCCTACTCCCAACTGATTATGAAATTAACACAGTATGACTGAATTTCTGTAATACTGGATAACTTAAATACTGAGATGCAAAATCTGACAATGCAACATTAATATACTGATAATGAAACATTCGTAATTGGAGCATGTATAACTGAATAAAGTGACCTAGCATGTGTAATTCATGAACTAAACGAATCTACACCACTAGGGTTCTGAATTTCATGCAAAAACTAAAGCAATAACATGATAATCTGATTTGGATCATTCTAGCAGCTAAAACCCAACAATTTCTAACATCCAAGAAACCCTAGGTCTAGAAAATATCAAGGGAATAAAAAATCTGACTGAAATCTAGGGACCTAATGGGCAAAAGGAACCTACTAGTGAAATCCTACATATCTAGTGACGAAATTCACGGAGAAATCTTTCAATTTCGGGGCTGGAACTGAAATAAACCTTGCTGCGTTTTCCTGAAGGGCTGCTCGACTTTACTCCCTATTTTGCTCTAAGTTTCGCTTGATTTTGGTGAATGATTGATTAGATTAGGTTCTAATTAGTTTACTAGGCTAAAACTTACAAAAACCACATAGTTTAGGGGTTATACAACCTAGTTTAGCTGTCCAAGACATACGGGAAAAGACCAAAATGACCCTACTTAAAAACTGATGAGGGTTGACCACGGCCCCTCTGACGGACTGTCAAAAGGACCACGGACCATCAAACTGGTCGTGGTCCTTGGTCCAGTTGCTGCTGGTTTCTGGGACTTCCATCTACAGTCTACTTCACAGACGGTGTGAAGGATCACGGACCGTAAAGGTCACCGTGGTCCTTCACTTGGGCTAGGGGCCTGCTGGCTTGGCTTCACGGGAGCCACCACGGCCCGTCAATAAGACCACGACCTGTAAAGGGTCCCGTGGTCTTGTGACTAATCCTAGTATGGTTCTGTCTAGCATATACGAGCCTTCCTATGGCTCGTGGGGTGATCCATAGCCCGTGAAGGGTCCCGTGGTCCACTTCTTCTGGGAGGGCATGAGCCACGGGTAGGTCAATGGACCGTGGTTCCTTTCACGGTCCGTGAACCCTGTCGTGGTTCATAGATTCTGGTGTTTTTTCTGTTGCATTTTCTAAGTCTGGTTTCCGAGGTGGTATAATATAGGTGTTGTTGTCAAACACATTTTGAGTTTCTGGAAACATTGCTCACATTCTTTTGTCCACCAAAATTTGGCATTTTTCTGTGTCAACTTAGTCAATGGAGATGCTATTTTGGAGAAATCCTGCACAAAACGGCTGTAGTAATTTTCCAAACCCAAAAAGCTTCAAATTTCTGTCGGCGAAGTAGGTCTGGGCCATTTCTGCACATCTTCTGTCTTTTTGGAATCCATATTGATCCCATCTTTGGACACCACATGCCCTAAAAATGCTACTGAGTCTAGCCAAAATTCACACTTTGAGAACTTAGTATAAAGCTTATATTCTCGCATAGTCTGTATCATGATCTTTAGATGATCATCGTCTTCTTCATGGCTACGAGAGTATATCAGGATATCATCAATAAATACTATTACAAGCCTGTCCAGAAATGGC
Organism: Solanum acaule; assembly: GCA_036250505.1. Classification (NCBI taxonomy): domain Eukaryota; kingdom Viridiplantae; phylum Streptophyta; class Magnoliopsida; order Solanales; family Solanaceae; genus Solanum; species Solanum acaule. Next base: position 17,548 of record JAJOOR010026591.1, read on the forward strand.
CTAAACACCCTATTTATTAGATCCATGAATGCAGCCGGCATATTGGTTAATCCAAAAGGCATCACAAGGAACTCATAGTGCCCATATCGAGTTCTGAATGCTGTCTTGGAAATATCTTCCTCCCTGATTCTAAGTTGATGATACCAGATCGAAGATCAATCTGCGAAAAGTGGACAACTCCCTCTAATTGATCAAATAGGTCCTCCATGCGAGGTAAATGATACTTATTACGTATCATTACCTTGTTCAACTGTCTGTAGTCGATGCATATTCTTAGAGACCCATCTTTATTCTTTATGATAAATACTGGTGCACCCCGCGGATAAAACTTTTATCGAGTAAGTCTTGCAACTGCTGTTTTAGCTCCTTCAGCTCTGCTGGTGCCATACGATATAGGGGTATGGATATTGGAAATGTATCAAGATCTAAATCAATACCAAAGTCTATCTATCATACAAGAGGTAATCCTGGCAAATCCTCAAGAAATACATCAGAAAATTCATTCACCATTGGTATCTTCTCCAAGCTAAGTGTTTCTTTTGTTGTATCCCTTACCATATCTAAAAGACCCATACAACCTTTCTGTAGTAATCTTTGAGCCTTCATAAGAGATATGATTTTGCCTATCTCAGGGCTTGACCCCATTTTAACACGGATATAGGCTCATCGGGTATTTCAAATTTGACTATCTTTGAATGACAATCAACATTAGCATAGCAAGGAGATTACCAATCAATGTCCATCAACACATCAAAATAAATCATATCAAGTACAGTTAGGTTAGCTAGAGTATCCCTACCCTCAATTATTGTCTGACAATCATGATACTCATATTCAACTAACAAAAAATCCCCCACATGAGTAGAAATAAGAAAAGGATGATTCATCATCTCTGGTAGTCTATCAAATCTCAAAGCAAAGTATGAGGACACATATGAGTGGGTAGATCCTAGATCAATCAAAGTATGGGCATCAAAGGAACAAACTGAAAGAATACATGTAACCACCATATTTGAGGTTTGAACGTCCTGTCTAGTAAGTGCAAAAACTCTTGATTGACCTCTACCAGCATTCCCTTTTCCTTAATTTCCAGTGAAATGATCTCCAGCACCTCTACCTCTATTGCATGTCCCATTGTGAATGGTCTGAGTAGGTGCAACTATTTGAGGCAAAGTCTGTGTGGGGTTTCTCAGAGGTAGAGAAAAATCCCTAATGCAATGCCCCAACTGACCACACCGAAATCACCCTCCAGTTAAAACAGGACACTGTCCCACATGTGATTTACCACAAGTCTGGCAGAATGGAGCAGTGGCATACATTTTCCGTGAATTATGATGTCCATGTGATGATGATTGTCCTTGAATACCCCGTCTTTAATGTGTCTTGTATGTGGACTATGAAGTTGTATCCATTCCTGTCTAAGAGACATGTTGTTGTCTTTTGTGATTCCCTATTTTGTAATTTGCACCCAAGTCGCCGTTGTAAGATCCCCCAATCTTTGCCTTCTTACGTACATCATAGGCTGCACGCTCCTCTCGACCCTTGTCTTCAATCTTCCTAGCTAAATCAACTACTTCTGAATAAGTCATGGTACTCATATTTGGGGCTAGGGCATTGAATAGACGACCAACTAACCCATACACGAACCTCCGAACTCTATCTGCTTCATTGGGTACCAACAAATGAACATATCTAGCGAGCTTACAAAATTTGGCGTTATAAGTTGCCACATCCATGTCTGGAGTCTATACCGACCTCTCAAATTGAGTTGCATACTTTTGCCTTTGACTTTTAGGAAGGAAATTATCCATGAACAACTTAGTCAACTTATCCCACTTCAGTGGTGCTGCCCCAGTAGGTCGACCTAGCAATATAATCTCATACCAAGTGTTTGTCCTCTAGTTTGTATGTTTCCAGCTCCACCGATCTCTCACTAGAACATCCTAGCGCCCGAAGGGCCTTGAATGTTCCATCTAAGAAACTTTGAGGATCAGCTGAACTATCAGAACTTGTGAATTTTGGTGATTTCAACTTCAAGAATTCGTGCAAGGATACCTCTTTATTCCCAATAGTTTAAGTCTGTGCAGGAGCCTGAAGTGGTGTATGTGTCTGAGTAGGAACAACATTATGCTGACCATTCCTCTACTGTCTATCCATTCTATTGACCAAACTTACTATGGCTCTCTGCAGGGAGGTAAGTACCCCAGCAGTAGCATTCTCATGCGATGATGGAGGTGGACTAGCGCTTCTTTCCGGAGTGACCTCCCTGTAAGTTCTAGTAGTGGTGCTACGGTTCCCTGTGGTGGCATTACAACTCTTAGCTTGACCAGTTCTACGAGCTCTTTCCCTCCCCCAGGTTGAGGAAATTGGCTGCCTAACCAAATTAACATTTGGTGCCTCAGGAACACCTATCGTAGCTCTGTTATTAGATAATCTAGTTCGAGCCATTTGGTTAACAGAAACAAATAATGTTACATTAATCTAGTTGGCCCTAAACGTCACACACATAAGCAGGAATGAGAAAGAAAAACCAGACACATCCTAGCACGTCCTCGAAGAATCACGATTATAGAAATGGCTGGCAACATAACCAAAATTGAGATTCTACTACTAATGTGTGCTCAATAAGTCATAAGAATAACCTAGTGCTCTGATACCCACTTTTTCACGACCCAATGTAGGACAGTGACCGCTAAGGGAAAGAATCCCAAAGCAAGCCTTACCAGAATTCTACAGAAAATTCGGCAGAGTTTCCTTTGTTTTTTAGGCCTATCCTAAATTTTCCCTGTTTCAGAAATTCATAACACAACTAATAGCAACTATAAGCCACGATATAATATCCATCAATGATGTGATCATCACACAATAAAATAATTTCATCTCCAAATACGGAAAAAAAAGTTCCAAACTAGTCATTTGACTACAATATGAAAGACTAATCATGACTAAAATAAAAAGGATGACGAATGGAGCAACTCTAAGAGTTTTTAAAAGAAACTAAATAAACATAGCAAATCAATAGTTCTCTTGCCATGCGAAGCAATGTGGGGCTCACCAGATGCTACCAAATCACACTCTAGTTAATGAAATCCTCTTTAATACCCCTGAGTTCTCTGTAAAAACAATTAACGAGGAGTGAGACACTAGCTCAGTGAGTAATAATACTTCACCACAACCATTTTAATTAGGGACTAGTCAGAAAACATGCTAGTATAATAATTAAAATGATGAAATAATGCTCTTTCAGAAATCATAATAATATTCAATCTTGTGTGCCTTATATAAGCAAAATCAATGTAAATACTTAATAGTAAACTCAGAAAAACATTTCCATATCAAATCTTATAACTGGGAGGTTTCCAAGGATGAATCATGTAATTAGTGTGTCCTTCTCTTTAAGAAGTAACCAATTACAGTGAACTCCTCATAAAGGAGTTAAATATTCATATAAGTAGAACCCTACTCGAGGGAAATCAGCAATAGTATACTAGTTCTACCTTCCCACTAGCAAGGGCTTTATCAGTAATCAGTAACTACAAGGTACGTCAGGTCTAACCAACCAGCCGTTAGCTACGGGATTCATCAATGTCTACTCCCATTTGTACTTATCTTGTAATCAGCAGAAGCATTTGAAAATCGAACGGAGCATTTAAATCTTATCAAATCATATTATTTCAAAGTTTAACAATCACATGTCAAAATACTATTTCTCTAAAAAGTGTAAGACCCTTTCATTACAGTAATCATATCTTGTAAGACTGAGATCATCTTAAATAATCTTTTCAGTATCATATCAAGTGAAATACTTGTCCCACATGCAAGTTCAAAACATTCGGTAACACAATTACTTTATAAGCCGTATAAAAATCATGAAATTTGTGAAATACAAATTATGGTAAGATTACTACTCACAAAACTTGTGCTGAAAATACCAAGCTCACCACTCGAGTAATCCGTATGAATCCCTTTGGTAAATCTATAATCACATTCATAACAATTTCGCATTAACTCCTTCGTTTAGGCTATTTCATGCTAAATTCAGAATACCCAGCCCCTTTTTGGACTTTTTGGTTGCCTACCAGTTTGATGCACCATATATATATATATATATATATATATATATATATATATATATATATATATATTAAAGC
>JAJOOR010026592.1:0-30427 GCA_036250505.1 Solanum acaule
CGTTTCACTCCCTATATCTTTCTTGTTATTGTCTCATTTGTTGATTATACGCTATCTTTTGTATTGGCTGTTATGTTTGCATATACCTCTCCTGTCACTTAGATTTGATGTTCTTGAGCTGAGGGTCTCTTGGAAACAGCCTCTCTACCTCCACGAGGTAGTGGCAAGGTCTGCGTACTATTTACCCTCCCCAGACCCCATCTAGTGGGATTTCACTGGGTTGTTGTTGTTGTTGTTGTTGAACTCTTCAGTATACCATTAAATGCTAGCCTTTTGCCTCCAGAACTCCTTTGCTTGAAAATATCTCCAAAACTTCCCTGCTCCACTTTGAAAGTGCCAATTTGTTCCTCTTTTGCTTCAACTTCCATTGAATGAAAACAACCTCAGAATATTCCTCCTTCCAGATCTCCTTCACTACTTATTTAAACTCAGCTTTTTCTGTCCAGAATTTCAAAAACCTGAAAGGTTTTGGATAGGTATGAACAGTTCCTCCACAAGTCACTAGTAAAGGGGCATGACCAAAGTCAGTCCTTGCTAGGTGCTGAATCTCCATGTTGCCAACCAAATCTTGCAAAGCTTGATTAGTGACCACCCTGTCTAATCTCTTGAAAATGCACTCTTCATCAGCCCTCCCATTCCACCAAGTGAATGGGCTTCCAGTGAAGTGTATATCTACTAGTTCACATGAGTTAATACATAGTGCAAAATCTTCATATTCTCAAGGGTACATTCAACACATCCTATTTTTTCTTCCTCTCCCAGTATTGCATTAAAAATCCTTCTCCCCCCACCCACCACCAGCCAAGGCATAAGATGATTATTGCTAATGCTATACAAGTCATTCCATAATTCTAACCTTTCTTCAACAGAGCATTTGGCATATACAATAGTAGTCATTAACTATTAACCATCATGTAATATAATATGTAAAGTAAGTTGCTGGTTAGTATCAGATACTACTCCCACCTGCACTGGATCTTTCACAAACACCCAAATCTGTTCATTTGAGTTGTAGTTCACATAATTCATCCCCAACCTTTTTAAATTTTTTGAATGTGTCTAGTATCTGTAGGTGGGATAATATGTTAGGGATTCTCTAGACCAGATACCGGGATGCTATGTCTACACTAGGTAAAATTGTTGAGTGACTACAACAGAATGACCTTAAAGCCAATGTCTCTAAGCTTTATACTAATAGAGAGTAGATCTCAAATGCAGAATCCTGGATATATGATGATAAAGCGAAAGATTCAAATCGTCAGGTTAGTTTCATTGGATTCACAAGATGATGCACCTCATAGTTTTGTTTGAAAGTTGTATGCTTTTAACTACTAGGAATGCTAAAGTTGTACAAGAATCTGAATGAACTAAACTTGGTGTGATTTCTTAGGGTTTTGCTAACATGCAATTATGTTGCATCTATAATGCTTCAGAAAGAATGAAATACATATAAGAAAGCTCAAGCTATGTTCATTAATAATTTCAGCAATGTCATGTATGATGACCTTGTTGAGGTTTATGGGGCTTCACTTGTGCAGTTTCTAGTGTGAGCAAGCTTTTATGTTGTTGAACAAAAACCTGGAAGGCTTCAGGATGGGAAGAGAACTTTGGTGTGAGACACAACCTATGAAAATCACTCTATTCTAGCTCTGCTTGTACCAGTATTAGTTCTTGGCAGGACTATTGTGCCTTCGACGGGTACAGTCAACTGAGAAGGGCAATAAACATTTCTCTTTTTCTGAACAAGTACCTTATTAGGTTAATACATAAGCAAAGACGGGCACCCTATGTTACTAATGGTTATTTTCTCATTTGTATATTTAAGCATGTACATCTGGATATTTGACATTGCTTTAATTACAGATCCATTACTCATTTGCCGATGTTCTTTGAGAAATGACATTAGTTTGGTTCCCTTTGACATCTTTATCAGTAAGTTTATTATATGTGCGTGTCTACTTTAAAAATACTTAATTTTATTGATTTATACATATTCCAAACTCAAATAAGTGGTTTTGGTTGAACTGGCCAACTAAGTTCGTCTCTGAACAGGAGCCGAGGATTTGTTCCTTAACCCTTTAAGATCATTTAATACACGGGATCCCCTGTCACGACCCAAAGTAGACCCTAGGCATAACATAACGTATAGAACCCCAAAAGGCCCTACACAAGACACTTAGCATACATTATACAAGATAATGGAAATAAAGATTTCAAGATATAGTATTACGTAAATCAAAAGAGTTTGACAAAAGCGGAAGTCTATCATCAGTCTTAATATCCATCTAATACATTATAAGGAAAGTGATTGGGATGTAACCTATACATCACATACAAAGTCTGAAACTGAAATACAGAAAGCAATAAAAGAGTCTCGGTCTTCAGAACATGAGGGCTCACCAATATTCAAAAGCCCAAAAGGATCAACTAGCCACGAGTATGGGAGGTAGAAGCGTCGGACCTTACATTAGTGAAATAATGTAGGCACAAGTATGCATTAGTACAAGAAATGTACTAAGTATGATAGCAATGCATAATAGTTATGAAATCATGCTAGAAAGGACTTTACATGATATGCGATGACCAAGCTAAATCATAAGATAAAATGTTAGAAAACATAAGTCATAACCATGGTCAATGGAAGCTAAACATTTTTAAAACACTTGAGAGATACTTTAGAAAGTAAACTTAATTCATTATTGTGGGAAGTTTACCATATAATCGACATAGACCATGTGAGCTACCATATGGAATCCGGTGTCTATCCCACACCGAAAAGAGATGTCCTTAATTGCAAAGGTAAGAACCAAAAACTTGAGTTAAGGTGGATCCACTAGCTAATGTATATCTAAGACAATCCTATGTTGACACATAGTTATAAAATAAGGTTATTGCTACTAGAACTCGGCCTCTACTAACGGAAGAACTTCCATCTCAATATTCTCTCAGTGCTAAGTATAAATTCCACGGAATAGTCATTAATCATATTCATCTTATATCCATTTAGAATAGCTGCTTAATCTTGATTCAGCTTAGGTGAGACAACCTTTCAACTTATGAATCCTATATGTGAGAATGACCTTTCCCAACAACAACAACAACATCGATGCTTTACTCTCAAAGCAAACTTAATTAATTATTTCAATTCCATAGGAAGAACATGCATAACTTTATAAATTCATCTTTCATAGTCCATTAGCTTAATCATGTGTTCATAATCTAAAATTCATGGATCATGCATGGGTTCATGTGAATTCAACTCTAAAATGTATAATTACTTCAATTCATGCCTAAAAAGATAGGAAACAATCAATTGGATCATAATTGAAAAAAACTCATGAAGATTGAATAAAACTCTAACTTTGAATTGAGAATCTCATCTTGTAAAATTGGAGATTTTAGAACCTTATGGAGGAAAGGAATCCATAGGTGCATACTAACATACCTTGATTCTAAAAGGCCACAAAGAATGGAGGATTGGAGACTTGGATGAACCTTAGTTCTTCCTCTTCTTCCTTAGTCTTAAGAGAATTAGGGGAGGGAATTTGGGAGTTTAGGCGAATGATTGAAAAGGGGTAGTTTTAGGACTTACGGGGTATCTATATTGCTTGAGATTGGGACCAAAATGACCCAGCTTATACATTAACCAATTAGGGAAAAGACTTAAAAGCCTCTAAAAGAATAACTATTGACCCTCTCTATGGTTTGGTCTTTCCACGGACCGTCATGTTCAACTGTGGAAATGATCCGAGACCCTAATTTTGACCAAATTTTGACGGACACTGTCTATGGATCATAGAGCCATTTACGAACCGTAGACACCAACCATATAAACTAAACTTTGGCCTTAAAATTTCACTAATTCTGGGATCTACCTACGAGACCTATCTATGACTCATACATGAATGACGGGCCATTCTAGTGAATCGTAAAAAGGGATACTAGGACTTGATTTTAGAAATTTATTTTTCCAACTTCCTACGATTACCATCTACAGCCCGTAGAAACTCTACAGTCCGTAGATGGTAACCGTAGAACCAGACTACAGTCCAAAAAGTCATTTTCTTCCTTTTCCAAAATCCAAGGTGTTACACTGGTTCTAGGTGGCAACATATTTGATTTACTCAGGTTTTCCCTTCCTGTTCTGTTTTTAGAAATAAATATTTTATTCACATACTCATAACTTATTTCCATAGTCTATAATAGTTCCGATGACATGGACTAACAATGCATTCCACTATATAATCTGTAGTAAGACCTGTTGCAAATGCATGTCTATTTTTGATACCCAGAGATTGATTATAGTACAAAGTCTAATTTTCTTCTTTGATATACTATTCCTAGTATAAGTCCTAATGTTGATATAGTTGCTAGCATAAAGCCATAAACATCACTTATCCTAATTTCAAAATAAAGCGAATGAAGTCTAAGACTTAGAATATCTTATTGGTTGTATTCATTTTCTAGCAGAAGTGCACAAAAAGGGCAGGGAAGAATTGAATGTGTACAGATGACAGTAATGTAAGCAGAGTATTTATTAGCATGCCCTCAGAGCAAATTCCTTTAATTGAAATCCAATTTTAAGAGGGCAAACCTAAAATTTACAAAGTTAAGACAACCTCAGTCCTACTCATACACAATTACAAAGTAAATTTTGTTTTGTAACGTTGGTGATGTAGTCAGTGGGTTTTGAAAGACTCATTGACAGATGTGTTTTGCCTTTGGTACATCGTTACATTCGCCTTATAATCCCTCTTTTCTTTCTCTCTCTCTCTTGCTTGTCCTTTCTACTACATCACCTTTTAGGTCTTTTTGTACTTCCATTTTGTTCTTTGTTTTAGAGACTTAAAAGCTGGGTTTGCAGTGCTTTTCTTGTTTTTTGTGTGCTGTGAGAAAAGGAAATGGATGCCCTAGCTCGTGCTTCTGTGTCTCAGGAGGAAGAGTGCAACAAAAGACGTTTTGAAGATGGTAATGAGTTGCTTCAGATGCCCCCTTATTCTAAAGAGGAGCTTTTGGAGAAACTTGATGTGCGGGCCTTTTCTTTTATCTTTCCATATGTTTATTTGCTTAGACCTATGAAATAAAAAGTATATATCGATCAAGGGGCCTCAATTTGTCTATGAGATTCTGAAATATTTTTTTTGTTTTTTTTCTCCCACTGCGATTAAAGCTTCTATGCAAATGTGCATTGCTTCAACGCTGTTATTTGTAACTTGTTTATATTCTTTATAACTGACTTCATAAATTGGTTTGAAATTTATTATTATTATTTGGTTACCGTTCTATGGAAAGGTTTTGTTGTTTAATTGATTTACTACCTGAATTTTCAACTTATCAGTGGCGGGGGAGGTTGATTCCTACCTTGTAGAAAATGATCCTTTTCTGTGTATGTAGTGTTGATCGATCATGATTTGCATCTGGTGAGATTCAGATAATCACCCCTAGTTAAAGATCATTTCTTATAAGAGGCATAAACCAAATATATTTACTCAATAGGGGTGCTTATTAGAATCTCACGAAAATCATGATTAATCTACACTACATACACAAAAAAGGATCATTTTTACAAGGTAGGAATCACCCCTCCCCCACTGATAAGTTGAAAATTCATGTAGTAAATCGATTAAATAACTAAACCTTTCTATAGAACGGTAACCAAATAACGGAAATAAATTTCAACCTAGTTTAGGAAGTTAGTTATAAGGAAATTAAACAAGTTACAAATAACAGTGTTGAAGCAACACCACATTTGCATTAATGCTTTAATCGCAATGGGGAAAAAGCAAAAAAATGTTTCAGAATCTCATAGGCAAATTGAGGCCCCTTGTTTGCTATGCGCTTTTTATTTCATAGGTTGAAGCATAAAGACAGATGGACAGAAAAAAGAAAAGGCTCTCACATCAAGTTTCTCCAGAAGCTCCTCTTTAGAAGAAGGGGGGCATCTGAAGCAGCTCATTACTATCTTCAAAAAGTCTTTTGTTGCGCTCCTCCTCAGACATAGAAGCACAAGCCAGTGCATCCATTCCCTTTTCTCATAGCACACAAAGAACAAGAAGAGTACAGTAAACCAAGCTTTTAACAAGAAGAGTACACAAAGAACAAGAAGAGTACAGTAAACCAAGCTTTTAACTATCTAAAACTAGAAGAAAACAGAAGTACAAAAAGACCTAAAAGGTGATGTAGTACAAAGGACAAGTAAAGAGAGAGAGAGAAAAGGGGTTATGAAAAATGTAACGCATGAAGCAAAGGCGGAGCACATCTGTCAATGAGTCTTTCAAACCTACTGACTACATCACCAACATTACAAAACAAAATTCACTTTGGAATTATGTGTGAGTAGGACTCAAGTTGTCTTAACTTTGTAAATTTCAATTTTGTGCTCTTCAAATTGGGTTTCAATTAAAGGAATTTGCTCCCTAGATCATGCTAATAAATACTCTGGTCAAATTACTATAATCTGTACATATTCAATTCTTCCCTGCCCTTTTTGTGCACTTCTGCTAGGAAACGAATACAACAAATAAGATGCTATTAGACTTAGACTTCACTTGTTTGTATTTTGAAATTGGGATAAGTAATGTTTATGACTTTATGCAGACAACTATATCAACAATCATGCATTTGCAGCGGGTCATACTATAGATGTCACGACCCAAAGTACACCCTAGGTGTAACATGATGTATAGGACCCCAAGAGGCCCTACTCAAACCACTTAGAATACATCATACAAGATAATAGAAGTAAAGAGTTCAAATGAAAGCATTTCATAATTCTAAAGAGTTTGACAAAGCGGAAGTCTAACATAAGTCTCAATAAGCCATCTATTACATTGTAAGGAAATTGATTGGAATGTAATCCACACATCACATACAAATTATGAAAACGGAAATGACATAAAGCAATATCTCAATCCTCGAAACATGAGGACTCACCAATATTCAAGGTCAACGAAACCAACTAGCCATGAGTATGGGCGGTAGGAGCGTCACCCTACATTACTGAAACAATGTAGGTAAAAGTATTCATTAGTTCATGGAATGTACTAAGTATGGGATAATATGCATAAACATAGACATGATAGCATGAATTACTTAAAACCTGTAGGTATGATCATTCTTTGAACATTTGAAGACTTAAAGAAGAAATGACATGTAAAACATGAAATATGGTTAAAACATTGAAATAAGAGACATGAGAAAAGCTTTGAAGAAACATAGTAATTTTGTGGGATATTAGCTTAAACCGACAATGACACTCTGAGAGCTATATCATGGAATTCGATATATCTCTCATACCGAAAGAAGGGGAATTTACTTGCCAAGGTAGAATCCGTACATATCATCATTTGCTAAAGTGGATCCACTGGCTATGTCACTTTAGACACATTCGGGGGCACATAGTTTGGGAGTAGAGGTTTCTACTAGAGACTACCTTATTTGAGACTCCACCTCAAAGCCCTCTCGGTGCTAAGTCTAAATCCCAACAGAATTGACAAAACTCAAATATCAGTATAACATAGGAAAAACAATGATCAATACCAATAACATTTTTGAGATCAAAATATAGAATAGCTCCTTAAACACAATTCAACATGAATGAGAAAACATTTCACCAATGTGAATCAATATTTGAGAAATTAAATACCTTTCACAATCATGATCATACTAGTAAGTGAGAAATACTTTCACAATAGCATTGATACTTTCCTTTCAAAACATCTCCAAATCATTTACAATAACTTCATAAAAGCATGCATATCTTCATAATTCTTAGCTCATAGATTCATGGGTTCATCATAGGTTCATAGTTGACAAACATGATTTAGGCATGAGTCAATGTAATTTCAACTAAATATCATGTATTAACATTAAATCATGCATTGGAAGACTTAATCAACAATAATTAATCATAATTGCATGAAACCACAAAGATTGAATTGAAACTCTAACTTAGTCAATTGAAATTGAATTGATAAATTTAAAACCTTGGGGACCCCATTGAAGAATGGATTCCATGTGTTAATACCCACATACCTTGCTATTCAACAGCCCAAGAAATATGGTGAATTAAAGACTTGAGTGGAACCCTAGCTTTTCTTCTTCTTCCTTAGGTTGAGAGAATTTGGGGAGGATGAATTTTGTTAGATTTAAGGGAAATTAGGAGAATGAGGTTGTAGTGCGTAGTTTTAGGTCCTAAAAGCCTTATATAGGGCTTAGGGTGAAGGCCAAAACGAGATAGTTTTTATTTCAAACAATTAGGGAAAAGACTCAAAAGTCCCTTAAAATAACTGTCAAAGGCCATCTACAGTTTGGACTACTACGGACCGTACTGGTCAACCGTAGAAAGATTCAGAAACTATATTTTTTGACCAACTTTTGACGGACCCTCTCTATGACTCGTAGGTCTTCCTACGGACTATATACACCAACCGTAGAAATCAACTTTACTACTTAAAATATCACTAAGTGTAGGACCTACCTATGAGACTTATCTACGGCTCGTACATAGGTTGACCGGCCGTCCTGGTGAATCGCAAAAAAGGATATTAGACTTGATTTTGAAAATTTATTTCCCCCTTTCTACGGTTATCATCTTCAGTGTGTGGAAGCTTCTACGGTCCGTAGATGGGACCTATAGACACAACCTGCAACCCAAAACCTTCTTTTCTTTCTTTTCCTAAATTCAACATTTTGGAAAATGATAAAAAGAAAGATGTTAAAATATCTCCCCCTTGGGAACATTCGTCCTCGAATGGAACTCAAGGCAACATAAAAGGGTAGGGGAAAAGATTTAACAGCCCAACATGAATGCAACTTCATGAAAATGCACAATATCAGGGAGGAACATCAACTCCAAGCTTAAACATACTCAAAACATCATTTCATACTCAATGCACATGATCATGAAGAAATTAATGAAGCTAAATCAAAATCTCAAAAGAAAGTTTTTCATGAGTATGCATGTATGAGTAAACATGAGAACAACTAAGACACATGAAACCAAAGGGATGAAACACGAGAAGCTAAATACCTCAGGCTAAAATAGGATCGGAGGGAAAGAAATGGGGGGATAACTTGACATCATATCGGTCTTGGCCTCCCAAGTGACACCCTCAACCCTTTGATTCCTCAATAAGACCTTTACTGATGCAACTTTATTATTTCTTAACTTCTTGACTTGATGGTCTTAAATCTCAACTGGTACCTCCACATAAGAAAGGCTATCCTTTGTAACAAGACTCTCCAATGGTCCAATGGATGTCAGATCACCAACACATTTCGTGAATATCGAGATATAGAAAACCAGATGTGTCGATGGTAAGTCATTAGGTAAATCTTGTTCATAAGCAACCTTATCAATACACCTCAATACTTGATATAAGACCACATAACGGGGACTAAACTTCCCTTTCTTACCAAACCTCATGACACCCTTCATAGGTCAATTTTTAACTAAACCCAATCATCAACATCAAATTCTAAATCTCTTCTTCTAACGTCAACATAGGACTTTTGTTGACTTTGAGCCATTTTCAACCTTTCTCTAATAAGCCGACCTTTTTCCATAGCTCCATGCACCAACTCGGGACCTATCGAGGCCACTTCACCAACTTCAAATCACCCTTTAAGAGATTAACACCTCCTACCATAAAGAACCTGAAATGGAGCCATATCAATACTTGAATGATAGCTATTATTATAAGCAAACTCAATCAAAGGAAAATGATCATCCCAATTACCCTTGAAGTCAATCACACAAGCCCTCAACATATCTTGCAAAATTTGGATAGTACACTCCGCTTTCCCATCAGTTTGAGGATGAAAGATCGTACTAAGCATAACACGAGTGCCAAGGTCCTTTTGGAAAGATTTCCAAAATTGAGAAGTAAACTGGTACCACAATCGGAGATAATGGATAAGGGCACTCCATGCAACCTAACCATCTTCCTTAGATACAACTTAGCATAGTCCTCCTTCGAATAAGAAACCTTGACGGGAATGAAATGAGTCGACTTCGTCATACGATCTACAATAACCTAAATTGAGTCGTGTTGTCACCGAATGTGGGGTAAACCAACAATAAAGTCCATATTCAAATCTTCCCACTTTCAAGTAGGAATACTAATATCTTGGGACAAACCTCCCGATTTTTGCTGCTCAACTTTCACTTGTTGACAATTAGAACACTTAGCCACAAATTCCGCAATATCATTCTTCATCCCATTCCACCAATAGACATCCCGCAAGTCATGGTACATCTTGGTGGCTCCCGGGTGAATGGAACATCAACAACTATGGGTTTCCCGATAAAATTTTATCCCTCAAATCATCGACGTTGGCAACACACAAACAACTTTATATCGAAGCACACCATCTCCCCCTTGGGAGAAAGTCTCAATGAACTTCTTACTCATCACTTCTTTCAGCTCAATCAAGATTGGCTCAATACCTTTCTTTGCTTTCACATCTGACACAAAAGACGATTTTGAACCATTATGAACCATAACACCACCTTTAGTGGAATCAACCAACATAACACCCAATCGGAAACATCACAAACCAACTACTTATCATCCTCAACATGAGTAACCCTATTCATTGACAGCTGACTAAGAGCATCCGCCACTAAGTTATTGTGAAATGTATTTGAGAAGCCTCTTTGTTTCTCGGAGAAGATGGTGAGAAAGATGGTAGGTGTCAAAGTGCATGAATGACTAGTGACACTTGTCCTTAACACTTGTCAAAAGAAGAGCATTCCTTTGGCCTATAAATAGGCTTCAATTTCTACTCAACCATGCATATTCTATATGTGTTTCCTCTTTACTGTATCCTCTCGTTCTCTCTGCTTTCTCTGTGCCTTTCTAATTTAATTATTCTTTTTTATATTGGCTTTTCTAAAAACATTTCATATCGTTGAAATATTTTTTTAGGACAGTGCCCAGCACGACTCAAATAGTAATTTTTTTTTCTATTATTTATACATCATCGTAATGATATTTATCCAATTTTCAGGACTGCTATTTTCTAAATAATAAGTTATAATATTATTGTGTTATTTTTCATTGTTCCCCAACAATCACCGGTCAGATCGCCCGACGTCTGTGTCGGAGATGGAGATAGAGAGTGTTAGAGAGAGAAATACAGAAATCACATTGTTAGAGAGAGAAATACAGAAATCCCATGCGCCGTGCAAATAGCCGAGTGGAATTGATTTTACTTTATTTTTCTAGTTTTTTGATTCTTTTTATGAAAATTTAATGGACAAAAGGAGGGAAAAAGAATAAGGAAGAGTGTGTTGTTTGTTCACTTGAAATTTTATCATGACACGTTTCACCAAGCTATTTGTCATTAGCAAATATACAAGTAACTATCAAGACGAAATAAGTAAAGTAGTTTAAAAAATAATGACCTTTTTTTTTTAGTTTGTTTAAAAAAGAATGACCTCTTTCTTTTTTGATAACATTTTAATTTCAGTTTTTTACTTAGCATCTTTAAGGCCACAAGATTAAAGGGCAATTTTGTACATTTGACATAACTTAATTTATGACCACAAAATTCAAGTCTTCTTTATTTTCTTAAACTTCGTGTCAAGTAAATTAGGTCATTCTTTGTGAAACGGAGGGTGAAACGGAGGGAGTATAGTTTATTCACAATATTAATTGTATTTATTTTTATTATCAAGTATTATTAATCAATTTAAATTTATTTCTCAATGAGTGAAATAACTGTACTAACTAAAAATAATCAAATAAAATTATTGATTTTATTAATTATTTCTTAAAAGATGTGTCAAATTGCACACGAACAAATAAATAATAATTAGGTATAATTGGCATCTAAAATTTTGACCCAATAGATTCCTACTCAATTGAGCCATATAGGTCGAACAACAAAAATGTGATTTACGTTCTAGATCTACACTAATATTAGAAATAATTCCTTCTGTTTATAATTTATATTAGAACAATATATATGGATGGTCTATTAATATTTTTTCCTACTAATATAGTTGATCCATTACAATAACACTTTCTCTATATTCTTTAGTTGGTTTTGTTATAATTAAGTATTGAGAGAATACATATCTCCTCTAAATTTGGCTGAAAAATTTACTTTAGCATTTTAACTATACATACATTTATTTACCTCCCCACCCTCCCCCAAATCTAGTGTAACACCTTGGACTTTGAAAAAGGTTAAAAGAGGGTTAACGGGTTGGTCCATAGGCCTAAAATAGACCATGGATCCTTCACGGAAGCCAAAAAATGGCTTGTGAAAGGGACCATGACCCGTTTGGGGGAAGGTAGCCTAGCCGTTAAAGGCTACCAATACTTGGGGTCTCCTGGACGGTTCCCTATACGGCCAATGGTGCCTTATATGGTCCGTCCAGTCTTCCATATAAGTTACCCCATCAGCTTTTAAGTTAGGGTCATTTTGGCCTTTTGTCATGCCCTACCCAAGGTGAGGCGGACAAGTACCACATGAACACATGCTTTTCAAGTGACCTATGATGAGACAGTGAACAGTATGTAGATAGATTTACTAATGAGAAGCTACATATACAACACATGTCGACTAGCTGAACCAATACATATGACAAGTAAAACTATGAATATAGATGATAGCTTTACAATGTCTACAAAGCCTCTACTAGAATCCATGACTATACCACTATGAAAATATGCATCGTAAAGACTCGGCCAAGCCCCGAATCAACCTAGAGATCACCAACAACCGCTGAGTATCATGTGCTTCTATTGGGGTAATCTACTAGCTGAGTACCTGTACCTGTACCTGCAACATGAAATACAACGTCCTCAATAAAGGACGTCAATACGAAAGAATGTACTGAATATGTAAGGCATAATACAACCATATGTAAAATGAGATCTCAAGTGAAACCAAATACAAATAGATAAGGATTTGAAACCACCTTTGCTTATACTTGTGGAATCCTGTATGTTACATTCTTTTCTTTACTTTTCTGTGCGTTATAATATTTATAAGACATGTGATACAAATGATCAGCTGATCAGTGGTAGAAGAGGATGACCCATGCTAGGCATTTAACCCCTGTGATGCTCTCCTCATAATTCCATAAATTAGGATCGGTCCATGCTAGGCTTTCGCCCCTGAGCTGCCACCCTTCTATACCAATTGGGATCGGCCCATGCTAGGCTTTCGCCCTTGAGCTGCCACCCTTTTATACCAATCAGGATCGACCCATGCTAGGCATTTGCCCCTGGGCTGCCACCCATAATTATAAGATTGCTTCACTTAGATTCTTTAATCTTTGAGATGGTTGTTTTGAGGTTCATAACTCTTTTGGAATTGTTCTTTTGATGATCATAACTCTTTTGAGATTGTTGTTTTGGTGGTCATAATCATTGTTGAGGTTTGGAACTATGGACCAGTTGTAGAAGACATATGAATATGGACTTACGATAATAACAATGACATGGGAAATGAATGTGACACCAACGTAATACTTAGGAGCTTATATGACTCAGTAAACATTTTGACATCTCAAATTGAAGCACATATCAAGTGAAGACATTTAACATTCAGCAAGAGATTTGAACTCTATATGATAGCCAAATACTCACTAACTAATATCAAATACAAGGTATACATGAACGTGGAGCCAATGGGGAGCATGGGCAGATTCAACTTAAGGACAGAAACATATTCCAAGTAAGTACATATAAAATGTACAATAGAGCAAGTAGGGATCTTGTGAGGTAACATTATAATCTAACACAGTGGGAGTAATAACCAATAAAGGGAACATATGAACATGTGAAAAAATGACATATATGATGGAATAGACAAGTGAAGCAAGTTGGCAAGATATGAGCAGATTGTATATACAACATATAAACATATGTAGCATGTGTAATATAGGATCATTTTGATTTATATAAGGGGAATACGTGCCAAGGGTACTTTAACAATGAAATAAGTTTAAACCTTGCAAGCTAATACTTGGTAGAGTAAGCACGTACATTTAGTAATAAACTCATATTAGAGTACTCACTTTAATGCTCTAGGGATTAGGAACTACAACTATGGATCAGTCACTATCAAGGTCACTTAGAAAGCTTACTTTGTAATACAAGTGTTGGATTCATACCAAAGAAATAGGAAATCGAATAGCCTTACATACCTTGCTATACAATTCAAAAAGTATGACTTAAGCTCCTTCTCTTCAGATTACTATTCTACAATAAAAATATAAAAATAAGTTGTAAGACTAGTATTAGTAGCTAATCAATCAATTTGAGCTACTTGATCTCACCAAAATAGTAACCAAGCAGTAAGCATACAATCTATCTAGCCAATGTTTTCTTTCCTTCCCTTTCCCTTTAATCGCGTCTATATACTGTACAACCTTCGTATCAGGTCCTCCCCAAAACTCCCTGCAATATTTAAGTCCTTTAACGTCTCCATAACTTCCCCGCACATCCAGTCACATCCCTTATCATAACATACATAAAACAATCCTTAAACATAATAATGTAACATAAGCAATATGAATCATGGTTTCTGATCACCAGCACTTGAAGAGCTAACATTACTTTAAAGTGCTCAAACAAGCTCATAACTGAATTTAAAGAGGACTCCCCTCCATGGCTGTCCCAACATGCACTAATCACCAGAATATCCTCCCAAATATTACACCATGTAATAGGAACAATTTCCAACTCACTAACACATACCAAATTTCCTAATTAACTCAAGCACAAGAGGAAGAAAATTGCAGTAGCTTACCTTGCTGGACAGAACCACTACTTGCTAAGACTTGGATTCTTCAAGGTAAAGGTTGTCCTCCTCAAATTGTCTTAGCGTATACCTTCCAATAGCTTGAACTCCCTAATATTCAAGATTCCTAATGGTATTTAATGGTTGTTGTATGAAGCTAAGAGAGAGAAGAGAGAAAGCTCTAGAAATCAGATTTTTTGTCAAAGTAAAAATGGTTGGAAAAGGCTGATATCAATCCCGTTTAAAGGGACCTTCTTTGGCCGACTTTCTCACTCATTTTGGGCCATAATTTTTCAAGTAGGTGATCCACCTACTTGGACTTTTCACTTGGGCATTTTTGGACTTAAGAATATTGGGCCTTGGCTATCCATTTTCCCCTTATTCTTCTACTCAACTTGGGCCAGATTAATGCAAGTAGGTGGTAATGCACTTGGCCCAATAACATGGTTAAAATAGTCTTAGTAGGTGATGCACCTACTTGGTCCTTTGGGCTGGTCAATAAGTCAAAGTAGGTGATGCACCTACTTGTCACCTACTAGCTTAAGTGTAGTCAAGCAAGCACCTCAATATTTTATTCCATTTCTAGACTTTAATACCTTTAACTTAACTTAAAACTTATATTGTCACTTTAAACTTTAAACTCAAATACCACCTTATGATCTCAAGTTTAAATACTTCCATCGATTTCAACTTAATCGGGTCACATTAAAATCTATGGACATTTCACGTTAAATCTATTCTATTGTCACTAATTTCATAGGAAACCGAGTCCATAACTATACCACGAGGAAATTTATAAGCATCATATAATAGAACTAGTACACGTAGAATACGGGGTGTTACACCTTTCCCCTATGGGTTTAACACATAAGCTATGCCATTTTAACCCCTATTCTAAGCCCTATATAAGTAATTTAAGTCCTAAAACTAACAATTCTAAATCTTTCACCTAAATTCTAAATTTCCCTCCAAGTTCATCCATAAAATTCTCCCTCTAAAGTTAAGGAAGAAAAAGAAGGGTTTCACTTCAAGATCATTAATTCACCATAGCTATTGGGCCTTGATTACTAAGTATGTTAGTATTCACCTATGGATTCCTTTCTTCCAAAGGGTTCCTCAAAGATCTTCCAGTTTTACATGTTAGATTCTCAATTCAAAGTTAGGGTTTTATTCAATCTTCATGGGTTCTCGTCAATTATGATTCAGTTCATTGTTTTCTATATTTTAATGCATTAATTGAAGTAATTACATGTTTTCTAGTTGAATCCATATGAACATGATCCATAATTTTAGACTATGAACACATGATGAACCTTATGAACTATGAACTATGAAATTTATGAAGATATGTATGTTTTTATGAAATTGATGTAAATGTTTTGAGGATGCTTTGGGAGGAATATCAAAGTTATTGTGAAAGGTTTTCTCACATGCTACTATGATCATGATTGTGAAAGGCATTTTCTCACATATGGATTCACATTGGTGAAAAGTTCTCTATGTTGAATTATGTTTAAGGAGCTATTTTATGTTTTGATTTTAAAGATGTGGATTGGTATTGATCATTGCATTTCTTATGTTATAATGATATATGATTTTCATCTATATTCTGTTGGGATTTAAACTTAGAACTGAGAGCGCTTTGTGGTGGAGGCTCAAATAGGATAGTCTCTAGTAGCAGCCTCTAGTCCCTAACTACGTGCCCCCGTAAGATTGTCTTAAATGACATAGTTAGTGGATCCACTTTAACAAAAGATGATGTGTATGGATGCTACCTTGGAAAGTAGAATCCCCCTCTTTTGGTACAAGGGATATACTGTATTTCATGATATAGCTCTCATGTTATTATTGTCGGTTAAAGCTAATATACCACAAAATGAACATGGTTTCTTCAAAGCCTTTTTATATCTCTTATTTTATATATGTTAAGCTTGCATTGACCATGATTATGACTTATGTTTCTAACCCTTTTATCTTATGATTTACTTTGGTAATTGCATGTCATGTAAAGTTATTTTTAGCATGATTTCATATCTTTTATACATTGCTATCATACTTAGTACATCCCATGTACTAATGCATACTTGTCCCTACAGTTTAACTAATATAGGGTTTGGAACTCCTACCTCTCATACTCGTGGCTAGTTATATATGGAATTCAAAGATCGGTGAGTTCTCATGTTTTGATGACCGAGATATTTGTCACGTCCCAAGTCCCATTGAGACGGACGGGCACCCGATGCCATAAAACCCCGAAAGAGCCATCTTATAATTTGTGATTATCGTATATGCAACTATGATAATTATAAATCTTTGATGAGTATAGTAAGATACTCTAATAAAAGACCCATATAGATAGGCCCAAAATAAATGTACATGACTTGGTTGTTGATGCCTTGATTACTAGAAAACAAGACACAACTTGTGCTTTACTTTGACATTAATCTACAAAGCCTCTAAAAGATAGACGCTTAGCTTATGACATGATAGGACCCCACCATACCCCTTAACTATAATATAATTTCAAATGTATGCTAAACTCGGCAAAGCCTTGAAGAAACCTAAAGCTCACCAAAGGTTGTTGAGTATCCTATGCTTATACTAAGAGATTCTATTAGCTTGACTACCTGTACATGTGGTATGAAACATAACATCCCCCAGGAGGGATATCACTACAAAAGAATGTACTGAATATGTGGCATAAAATAACCATATGTAAAATAAAAGTTCAAGTGAAATCATGTACAAATGCACAAATATTTTGAATAGATAAGAATAAGAGACCACCTTTGCTTATACTTGTGGAATCACATATCTTGCATTCACCTTTGCTTATACGTGTGGAATCATGTACATTACATTCACCTTTTCTTACACTTGTGGAATCAGGTACAATACATTTTTTGCTTTAGTTTAGTCACCTTTGCTTTATAGACTTCGTAGAATGACACAATCACCAGGTGATCAGTGGTAGTAGAGGATGACCCATGCTTTAACCCTTGGATGCAGTCCTCATAAATATACAAATCGTGATCGACCCGTTCTAGGCTTTTAGCCCTGGGCTGTAGCCCATAATAATATATATTAGGATCGGCCCATGTTAGGTAGTACCACCTCTGAGATGCCACCCTTAAGTTCAAAAATTAGGATCGACCCATGCTGTGTATTTTAAACCCTGAGCTGCCACCCATAATTATATAACTTGGGATCGGTACATGCTAGGTTGTACCACCCCTAAGCTGCCACCTTTAAGTAAAAGAATTAGGATCGGCCCATGATAGGTATTTTAACCCCTGAGCTGCCACCCATAATTATATATATTCACTTTATCTTGTCTCTTTAATCATTAAGATTGTTCTTTTGATGTTCACAACTCTTTTGAGATTTTAGGACTATATACCAACGATGAACATATGTGAATAAATTAATTGAGGCAGAAACAATGATATAAGAGGCAAATCTAACTTTATTGTGCTACTTAGGAACTCATGTCACTCATGAACTTCATTTGGGCACAAAGAATATATACCTATGATCCACGAAGGTGTGTGAAAAGTAAGGACATGTAGAAAATGATTCATTAAGGTGTATAACAAGTGAGCAAGTGATTATTCTTAGAAAATGATTTATTTAAAACACATTTGGACATATCACATGGGAAATACATTCATTTATAATAGAGACGGTAACCTTTCAAATGTATAGGAAAGGACTATATAAGATGATACGATAGTTAAATTGTCATAGCCCTAAGTCAGGTCATGATGGCGTCCACTACAACCCATCTAGTGGACAAGCCTAACCCAAGAACACCCTAAGCGAAAGACATAATTTAACTATAACATAAGTAATAAAGCAGTGATACATGAATAAGATGTAAATATTAAGGGTTGTATCGTATATATAGTTGTAATACGATACAAAATGTACAAACTAGGCCGAAAAGTGACCAAGAGACAAACTAACACAAGATGCCAATACCCGGGAACTGGTGTCACCTATACATGAGCTACTACAAACAAGAAGTCATAAATATAAACAAAGATCTAACAAATCCAAAATACAAAATGAAAGTCAGTACAAAAGGAGGACATCAACAAGTCTCTGAACTCCAGGAACTCACCACAATACAAGTCTGGGATGGCCACGGGTGATCCAAACGCTCATTACTGAGGGTGACTCGAACTAGAAGTTGCATCAGAAAGGATGCAGAAGTGCATTATGAGTACCAAACACGGAAACCCAATAGGCATAATAGGCCGACCAAGATCCGAAAAATCAAATATAAATAAGAAGCACCATGAAACTAACAAGGAGATGGCATGCTAATGCAAAAAAGGCTACTAAAATCGAACAAGCAGATAGAATCCACATTCAGCAAGAATACACACAAAACAACCAACCAACACATCCAAAGGCAATAGCATGCAACACCACAGTATCAAACTCCAAAATAAGTACATATCATAATCCCAGGAGAAACATCAACGCACTTGGAATGATACTGCAAGCCAATGACCTGGATATGCTCATCCACAGGCAGCCTGAGATGGCTGATCGAGCTTACCCATAACCCGATATTTGTATCAATGGGCCGCTCGGAATGACGCCAATCAAAAGTAAACCGTAGCCCAGCCAAGCAATTGGGCCGCCCAGAATGGTACCTCGAGCTGATCAGGGTATATGCTGCTAAAACGGTACAATAAATCAAGTAAAGAGTCTTTTCACCACTTGTATGTAACACCAGTTTCAAGGACTTCCAACTCATTAAGAATAACCTCATTTATTGCTAATAAGCCATTTCCTTCTCACCACTCAAGCAAATAAATGCTCCACAAAAGTAAAATAACAATCAACTCATGGTAGACACACAAAATCAAGAAGAATACCTATCACACCACAAGAGTACTAACCTGGGACTCCTACTAGTCCAAGCTCACGACCTCAGGCCCAATAGTTTAATAAACAACCAACGAAGAAGCACAACTCAAGGAATCCATACAATTATCCAAACCAACCAAAACAATCAAACACCAAAAAAACCTAAGTTTCATGCCACCTAAAAGAAAAGTCTAAGGATACTACGCACATAAGGATCGCCAAAACTAAGGTCTTTTCGACTAAAGCTTAAGCTAAACCCACCAACTTATGGCCATAACTACCAAATGGTCAATAAAGCTCAATCGACCTAAGGGTTCAACCTAAATCATGAGGTACTACCCAAATATATCTAATCTAACTAAGCCAAATCTAGAAAAGGAAGCCATAACCTACCTTAAGGTCGAAAACATCACACAAACTACAATTCCGATGGTTTTCCCTTCAGAAGAGCCTTAGATTGCTGCCAAGCTGTCAAGAGCACAACGAATAAGTCAATACGATTCCAACGATACCCATATCACTAGATCAAAAAACTGACAAAAAATTGGGCTTAAAACAGCCTACGAATTGACGCTACCGAAAAATGAAAAGAAAATATGCATGTTATCCTTATTGGGGTAAGGATCACATGCCTGAAATATGGGTGCAAACGAGAGTCAATTCGGACCTCAAATGGCCAAAATACAATACTTTCAAGTTTAACATTCAAGGAATTTGGGGTAAAAAATGAGATTGAAATACGAAAATGAAGGCATAAAAGTGTAGAGAAGAGGAAGAGGAATAAAACTACCTTTGAAGCGCCGAAAATGGTCAAGAAATGCCCAAAATCGCCTAATTCTGAGCTCTAACTCAAATGGGTTCTTCTTTGGAATAAAAGAATGAAAATAGGAATTTAATCCCAGCGATTTTCGCAAAAGCGGACATTTGTTCGCTTAAGCCAACATTGGTTAATAAGCCAAATGTTCGCTTAAGCGAACCCCGCCTAAAGAGGCGCCCTTCGCTTAAGTGACCTTCGCATAAGCCAAAGTTGGGTCACTTAAAAGACCCCTGCCTCCTTGGTGTCCTTCGCTTAAGCGGTTAAGTGACCAAAAGTTTGCTTAAGCCGTCACACCAGACACCAATTTTTTTAAAAGAAAAACCAAGTGTCCAAATCTTCGAACAAGGCCTCAAAATTCATTCGGAGTCCAAACAACGCAAACCACAAGTGCAAACAACTTGGAAACGACATTGTAGACTCAACAGAATCAACGAAACAGCCATTCAAAATCGTCTTTTCCAAATGTTGACCAAAGTTGAAACTTTAACAAAGAAACACCAAAAGCTTAAAACTCACCCCCGACACCCTCGGAATCAAATCGAAGGTCGGTCTAGACCAAACTCGGCATTCCAGAGCTAACCGCAGTGATTGAATTCGCTTCCAAGCATGTTTACCTAGATAGATACTCCAAGTTCTGTTTGAGTAAAACTTAAAAGCCAAAATGCTAAATAGCACCAACTTCAAACGAAAGCCCAAAAATCCAAACCAATCAATAGACTAGACCAAAATTACCCTTTCGGAGCTGATAGAACTAATGAAATTCCGATCTAAAATCATAATATATGAATGTTCACTAAAGTCAACTCCTCCAAGCTTAAAACTTCCAAAACTCAAAACTCGCACCAAAATCAACTGGACACCTCAGGGAGCGTGCCATCTAAAAAAACACCACACACAAGCTATGGAAGGGGCAATACAGGGAAAGCACACTGAAAGTACAGAAATGATCCCGAGGGTCATTACAACAAATACCACTAAAAGGAATTTCGTTCGTGAAAGTAAAGTAAGGGCAATACCTTAAGGCTAAAAAAGATGAGGAATCTGGGTCCGCATATCAAGCTCTATCTCCCAAGTAGTCTCCTAAACCAGACGATGTCTACACTAAACCTTCACTAATGGGATCTCTTTAGACCGCAACTGTGTAACTTGCCTGTCTAGAATGGCCAAAGCCTCATCCTCAAAACTCAAAGTCTTATCAAGATAAACCAACTCCCTTTGAAGCATGTGAGACTTATTAGGAACATACCGACTCAACATAGAGATATGAAACACATGATGAACACTAGAAAGAACTAGTGGCAAAGTGATCTCATAAGCCACTTCTCCTACCCGCCTCAGAATCTCAAAAGGATCGATAAACCTGGGGCTAAGCTTGCCCCTTTTCCCAACCTCATCACGCCCTTCATGGGCGACACCCGCATGAACACACGGTCACCAACCATGAACTCTAAAGGTCGTAGCCTCCGATCCGCATAGCTCTTTTACCTACTCTGGGTAGTATAGAGTCGCTCCCGTATCACACAAATGATATCCATATAATCTATCATTAATTTATTGCCCCATGGCCTAACCACAAAAGGTACAACCAGCCCATGGGGGAACGACATCTCCTACCATATAATGCCTCGAATGGTTCCATCTAAATGCTTGAATGGTAGCTATTATTATATGCAAACTATGCCAAAGCTAAGGACTGATCCCATTGACCACCGAAATCAATAGCAGAAGCCCAAAGCATATCCTCCAAAACTTGAATAGTCCTCTAGACTAGCCATTGGTCTGAGGGTGAAAAGTTGTGTTGAGCTCAACCCAGGTACCCAACTCCCTCTGAATAGACCTCTAAAAATGAGAAGTCAATTGAGTACCATAGTTTGAAATGATAGAAAATGACACCCCATGCAAACGAACAATCTCTCTAAGGTAGATTTGAGCCAATCTCTTTGATGTCTAAGTAATCTGAACCGGTAGAAACTGAGTTGACTTGGTCAATCGATCAAAGATGACCAAAATAGAATCAAAATCTCAGGAAATATGTGGCAAGCCTACCACAAAGTCCATGGCTATACGCTCCCATTTCCATTCTGGAATGGGTAGCCACTGAGTCAAACCACCTGGTCTCTAGTGCTCATACTTCACCTGTCGACAATTCAAGCATCTAGCCATAAAAACTGCAATGTCTCGCTTCATCCCACACCACCAGTAATGCTTTCTTAGACCACAGTGCATCTTCGCAACACTGGATGAATAGAATACCTGGAACAATGAGACTCCTGAAAGATCATCCAAGCTAACTCCCCAACTCTAGGAACACAGATACGACCCTCAATCCTCAAGATGCCTCCAGATCTAAGGTCACCTTCTTAGCCTTACCATTAAGAACCTTTTCCTGAATTAGCCTCAACGGCGGATCATCAAACTAATGTGCCCGAATCTGCTCTATTGAGGAAGATCTAGCATCTACATAAGCAAATATTCTGCCCGACTCAAAAATGTCAAGCCTAACCATATGATTGTCTTAGGACTGAATGTCCAAAGCCATAGGTCGCTCCTCCAAGGCTAATAAAGATGAACTCCCCATGTTCTATTCCCTCCGTCTCAAGGAATCTGCTACCACATTAGCCTTTCCCGGATGATAAAAGATGGAAATGTCAATGTCATTCAGTAACTCCAACCACTTGTGATGTCTCAAATTAAGGTCCCTATGGCTGATAATATACTAAAGACTATGATGGTCCGTGAATAACTCGCAGTGAACTCCATACAAAGAGTGTCGCCAAATCTTCAACGCGAAGACTACCGCCGCCAACTCCAAGTCATGAGTGGGGTACTTTCTCTCGTGAAGCTTCAGCTACCTGGAAGTATAAGCAATAACTCTACCCTGCTACATCAAGACATAACCAAGGCCCACATCGGAAGCGTCACAGTAGACCACAAACCCCTGGCCCTCAGCGGGAAAGAGTCAGAATCCGAGATGAAGTCATTAAAGCCTCGAGCTTTAGAAAGCTTGCTTCACACTCATCTGATCACTGGAAGGGGACACCCTTCTTAGTCAATCTAGTCAAGTGCTGCAACAGAAGAAACCGCTCCACAAACTGTCTGTAGTAGCTTGCTAACCCGACAAAGCTACGAACCTCAATAGGATAAATAGGCCTGGCCCAACCAAAAATTGCCTCAATCTTCGCCGGATCCACCATAATGCGATCCTTAGACACTATGTGCCCCTAGAATGCTACAGACTCAACCCAAAACTCACATTTAGTGAATTTGACATACAATCAGTGCTCTCTCAAGGTCTAAAGTATTATCTTCATATGCTTCTCATGTTGCTCCCTACACCCAGAATAGACCAAGATGTTGTTGATGAATACTATAACAAAAAAGTCCAAATAAGGCTTGAACACACGGTTCATCAACTCCATAAATGTTGTTGGGGCATCAGTTCACCCAAAAGAAATGACTAAAAACTCGTAATGTCCATATCGTGTCCTAAAAGTAGTCTTAGGGGTGTCCGCCTCCCTAATCCTCAACTGGTGGTAGCCCGATATCTAGGGATAGCAATGGTGTGGGTGTGGTGCGGGTGCGGGGCAAACCTGCATAAACCTGCAATGACTTTACTCTGCCCCGCTCCTCCCCGCATAGCATAATTTTTTATTTTTCTCCGCTCCGCATATATCTGCTCCGCATATACCCGCCCTGCAAAACTTCAACATAACAATACATGTGCTTAATTTTGACACTTAACTTAAGTAAAACAATGCTGTAATTTATTAAGTTTTTCATACACTTTAGTTTCTCATTTAAGAATCTGCTACATTACTTTCTAACACCATGATTATGAAGGTATATAATAAAATATATAGCCTAGTAAGTATACAAATTAATTAGAATCAGAATTCATCACAAGTGATGCATCATTTTGCTTGACAAATTATTGTATAAATACTAGAGACAAAAGATAGGCATAATAAACTTAGAAATTCAGTGTCAATTGATTTGCATCTGCTATTCGCCCAATGTAGTTTAACTTCAAAAGAAAATAAATCCTAACCCGTACCCTCCCTGCCCCACATATTTTCCTAAAAAAATATTTTGTACCCGCCCCGCTCTGCCCTGCTTCCGCAAAAACACTAATCCGCACTGCCCCGCAAACACTATAACCCGCCCCGCTTTGCAATCGCCTCACCCCATTGCCATCCCTACCGATATCAAGTTAATTTTGTAGAACACCGTTGCACCCTGAAGTTGATCCAATAAATCATCAATCTGTGGTATATGATACTTGTTCTTAATGGTCACCTTGTTTAGCTGCTTGTAGTAAATGCAAATACGCAAGGTACCATCCTTATTTTCCATGAATAGGATAAGAGCACCCCAAGGAGATACACTATACATACGCAAGGTACCATCTTTCTTTTTCATGAACATGATAGGAGCACCCCCAAGGAGATACACTCGGTCTGATGAACCCCTTTCCTAAGAGGTCCTGGAGTTGCTTCTTAAGCTCCTTCAACTGAGCTGGAGCAATTCGGTAAGGTGAAATAGAAACTTATTGTGTACTTGGATTAACATCAATCATAAAATCGATATCACAGTCAGGAGGAAGAACTGATAGGTCAGTAAAAAACACACCAGCAAACTCTCTAACCACAATAACTAAGTCAATGGGAGGAGTGTCGCTACTAGTATCACAGACATAATCAAGGTAAGATAAACACCCCTTCTCTATCAATCGTTGTGTCGTCAGAAAAGAGATCACACCCCTCGGCATATGACCATCAGAACTAGTCCATACAAAAGGAGGGAAACCAGGTATGCATAAAGTCATAGTTTGGAGAAACAATCCAAGACTGCATGATAGGGAGACAACCAATCCATGCGTAGGATCATATCAAAGTCTACCATGTCTAAGACAATAAGGTCTACCTAGGTATCATACCCCAATATGGTCACCACACAAGCTCTATAAACCTTCTCCACTATCGAAGAATCAACCATAGGAGTAGGTACACGCTTAGGAACAAACATCAGCTCACAAGACAAACCTAACCACATAGCATAATAAGTAGACACATATGAAAAGGTATACCCCAAATTACATAAAGCATAAGCAGGCTGATGGGAGATGAAGATTGTACGTGATATAATAGCATCCGATGTCTCTACCTCTGGCCTCCCCTGAAAAAGCATACATATGACCATGTCCACCTTGACCACTAACCTGCCTGCCGGAGGACCACCTCTACCTCACTGGAGACCAACTAGTACCTTGAATCGAAGCCCTAGGGGTCTGAACTTTTTTACCCTACTGACTCTATGGGCCTGACTGACTCTGCCTCCTAAAATGACTGATCGTAGGACACTCTCAAGCAAAGTGACCCACCACACCACACTCATAACAACCTCTACCAGAGCTTCCCTTAGACGACTATATTGAACCTCAGTGGACACCACAACTTGAATACCCTTAATGTGAACCCCGAGAAATCTGAACCACCTGACCACAAGCACCTGTGTGCCACCCTCTGAAATCTACAGAGCTTCTTGAACTGGCCTACTAAGTTTATACTGCTGTGGATACCCTCGGCCTTGGAACCCTCTACTACATGACTGAGGGCAACTAAAGCCACCTTGACAATAGGGCCTCTTGTCTCTGCCTCAATAGGCCTCATGACGGATCCCCTCAATGATGTGTGCATGATCAACTATTTGCAGGAATGAATAACCTGATGCCACCATCTGCTCTGTCGCCAATCTAAGTGGAAATGATAGCCCTATGACAAACTTGCGAACCCTCTCCTGCTCTTTTGACATAAACATAAACATATGTCTCGCCAACTCATGGAATCTTGCCTCATACTCTACAACAATAAGTGATCCCTAAGTTAGATCAGAGAACTAATCCCTCAATCGCTTCCCTCAGGCTACGAGGTACATACTTTTACAGGAAATCCTGGGAGAACTGGGACTATGTCATCAAAGGTGACCCGGCTGGTCAACAATTTAAAAATGATCTCCACCACTGCTTCGCTAGCCCCTCTAGTTGGTAAGCAATGAATCAACTCAATGTTACTCTACTAACCTGAGGTTATGCAACTTCTCTTGGCAACTGACTAAGAACTCATGGGAATCCTCGTCCGTAGCACCGATGAATTTGGGAGGATCCAATCTGATAAACCTCCCCAACATCTTCTGCTCCTCAAGTGTCACAGCTAGCCTAGGAGCCAAAGGTGGAGCAATGGTTATAACCTACTGAACTACTGTGCGAGGAGTTGCAGCTACATGATGTGCATGTGGAGTTTGAACACCCTATGCCCCTGCCTAGGGTGAAGTCTGAGCCTCATCCCTAACTAGCGGTGAAGTGTTAGGCATAGTGCCTGCCTGAGACATACCCTCTATAAAGATGAGGATCCTGGCCAAAGTATCCTAAAACACTGGCATGGCCACAAATCTTGGTGAAGGCTAAGTTGGCCCAATGCCCTCCAACTGATGCTGGACATGCTCAACCTCTCTTATGGTCTATGGGATTGGTGCCTAGTCTCGATCTTTGGGTTGACCTCTAACTCTACCTTTGGCGGGGGATCCACTGGGAGGTCTATGCCCGCCTGCAATTGATCACGTCCTAGCCATTTGAAAAAGAGTGAAATAATTGAAGTTTAGATGTTGGTACACCCATCAACGCATAATAAGAACCAAGAATTAGTGAAGTATTCCTAAAGGTGCCCTATATCCTCTCAAAGATTGGATATGAACATCATCGTACTGATCTGCGAGATTCTATTAGATATTTACTCCTAGACTATGAGACCAATGAACCTAAAGCGCTAATACCACTCTGTCATAGTCCTAAGTCGGGTCATGTTGGCATTCACTACAACCCACCTAGTGTAAAAGCCTAACCCAAGAACACCATAAGCGGAAGACATAATTTAAATATAACATAAGTAATAAAGCAGAGATACATGAAATAAGCTATAAAGAAAGAAGGTTCATATTATATATATATATATATATAGCTAAAATACGATACAAAATGTACAAACTAGGCCTAAAAGAGACTAAGAGACAAACTAACACAAGATGCCAATTCCCGAGACCTAGTGTCACCTATACGGTAGCTACTACGAACAGGAAGTCATAAATATACAAAGATCTAACTAATCCAAAATACAAAATGAAAGTCAATACAAAAGGACGACAACATCAAGTCTCTGAATACCAGGAGCACACCACAATCCAAGTCTGGGATGGCTACGGGAGCTCCAAACGCTCACTACTGAGGATGGCTTGAACTGGGAGCTGCATAAAAAAAGATGCAGAAGTGTAGTATCAGTACCAAACACGGGGTACCCAGTAAGCATCATATGCCAACCGAGCTTAAAAATATCAGATACAAATAAGAAGCACGATGAAACTAACAAGCCAATGGCATGCTAAGGAAAAAAGAGCTACTAAAGGAGAACAAGTAAGATAAAATCCATTTTCAACAAGAATACACACAAAACAACCAACCAACACATCCAAAGGCAACAACATGCAACACAACAATATCAAACTCCAAAATAAGTACATATCATAAGCCCGAAAGAAACATCAATCCACCTGGAATGATACGTCAAGCTTATCTGCAAGCCAATAAACTAGATATTCTCATCCACAGGTCACCCGGGATAGCACATCAACCCTACCCATAACCCAGATATATGTATCAACGGGTAGCCCAGAATGATGGCTCGAGCTCATCTATAATGTGAATCAAAAGTAAACTGTAGCCCAACCAAGTTATTGGGTCACCTGGAATGGTACCTGGAGTTAATCAGGGTATATGCAACTAAAATGGTGCAATAAATCAAGTAAAGGGCCTTTTCACATCATTTATGCAACACAAAACCCTAAGTTTCACACTACCTAGAAGCAAAGTCTATGAATACTACTCACATAAGGATCGCATAAACTAAGGCCTTTCTGACTAAATCTTAAGCTAAGCCCACCAACTGATGGCCATAACTACCCAAGGGCCAATAAAGCTCAATTAACCTATGGGTTATGTCTAAATCATGCGATACTACCAACTATATTTAATCTAACTAAGCCAAGTCTAAGAAAAGGTCCATAACCTACCTCAAGGCCAAAAACCACACACGAACTACAAATCCAGTGCTTTTCCCTTCTGGAGAGCCTCAGATTGTTGCCAAGCAATCAAGAACACAACAAGTAAGTCATTACGAGTCCAACGATATCCATATCACTAACTTAGAAAACCAACCAGAAATTGGACCTAAAATAACCCCCGAATCAACGCTACTGAGAAGTAAAATAAATTTTTATGTAGTCCTTCTTACGGTAAGGATCACATGCCCGAAATATGGGCACAAATGAGAATCAATTCGGACCTCAAATGGCAAAAATACATTACTTTCAAGATTAGCAATCAAGGAATTTAGGTAAAAAAGGAGATTGAAATACGAAATTGAAGGCATAAAAGTGTAGAGAAGAGGGAGAAGAAGAAAACTACCTCTGAAGTGCCGAAAATGGTTATGAAATGCCATCGCCTAATTTCGAGCTCCAACTCAAATGTGTTCTTCTTTGGAATAAAAGAATTAAAATAGGAATTTGATCCCAGCGATTTTTGCAAAAACATACATTTGTTCGCTTAAGCAGACATTTTGTTGCTTTAGCAAACATTGCTTAAGAAGCCAACTGTTCAGTTTAGCAAACCCCGCCTAAAGAGGCCCCCTTCGCTTAATAGACCACTTGATTGGTTAAGCGACCTTTGCAAAAGACAGAGGTGGGTCACTTAAATGACCCCAGGCTCCTTGTTGTCCTTCGCTTAAACGGCCCCTTAGTCGCTTAAGATGTCACGCCCCGAGCTACCCCCGAGACGCGGACACGGGACCTGGTACCACAAGTGATCCCAAACTAACCCTGTTGGCATGATCATGAGCATACTAAAGATAATAAACTGATGCAGAAGTTAAATCACAAATAAGAATGAAAAGATGGGGAATACCCATATACTATAACTGAGATAAACGAAAACTGATGAGTTTAACACAAAGAAGATATTAACTCAATACTAAGATAAATCTAACTATATCTGAAATAAGCCTCTAAACTGACTAGAAGTACTGGGACATGCCCCAGCTAAGTCTAGAA
The DNA here is from genome assembly GCA_036250505.1 of Solanum acaule. Taxonomy (NCBI): domain Eukaryota; kingdom Viridiplantae; phylum Streptophyta; class Magnoliopsida; order Solanales; family Solanaceae; genus Solanum; species Solanum acaule. The sequence continues at coordinate 29,615 of JAJOOR010026592.1, forward strand.
AATCTGAAACTACAAAACTAAAAACTGAAAGATAACATGACTATTGTCCTCAAAGAATGAGGACTTACCACTGATGCTGCTGAACTGGAGATCGGGAACCAATCTAAGCGTGATCTGGATGCTGAGAATCTGAACCTAAATAACAAGAAGATGTAGCGCACGTATGCGTCAGTACTTGAAAGGTACTGGGCATGCAGGATAGAGTAAAGCTGTAATAACATATAACTGAACAAAGCAATAAAGCAATGAAATAATCTGGACATGATATAGATACTAAATACTGAGCTAACTGAATGCAATGACCAATTAATAACATGCTGACTGAATACTGAATGAACTGTAAATATGGTCAATGCAATAGAGTCTAACTAAACTATGGGAGCTACAAATAACCGACAATAAAACCACATGAGCTAAATGTGGAGTCCGATGTATACGCCCCATCGAGAGGACCCAATATACCCTGCCAGAGGTATAGAGGCATGCTGGCGTGATCACTAAACTGATGTTGCCCACAGAGGGGACTTACACCTACGTGGCTCGTAGTTCTGGGACTATATGGGTACGTTGAACCCTAGTCCAACTCGGTATTATTCTACTCCCAATGAATTAAGTGGTTAACTGGTTATGACTGAATTTCTATAAAATACTGGATAGCTCAAAACTGAACATGCAAACTGAGAATGCAACAATTAATCTGATAATGATGCATTAATAACTGAAGCATGTATAACTGAATAACTGAGATATCTGACCAAGCATGTGTAGTTCAAGAACTAAAGAAATACATAGCTTGGGTTCTGAAATTCATGC
>JAJOOR010026593.1:0-18360 GCA_036250505.1 Solanum acaule
TTAAATGTCACTTGCATTTTGCAGTGAACAACAAATAATGCAAAAAAGAGGAGAAAATTGTTGAAAAAAATATAAAAAGGGTTTAATTGTCCTTTCAATGCTTTTTTTATTGTTGACCCCCTGAATTTTTACATCTGACGCGCCTAATTTGAGTGTATTTCACGCATTTTGCCAGGTAGGATCCGAGTGTTTTTTTGTTTAAGTTTTGGATAGTTAAAGTGCCTATTTGTGCACTTACAAAGTTAAAGGTCAAAGTTAAAATTTGAAGCCAAGTTTAGGGGTCAATATATGTATTATGCCAATAATAAAACACAATTACAAATAAAATTTTAAAATTGTGACAAGAAACATCAAATGAGGGATCTTATTTTAATGTTTAAAATTTATTTTAAGCAACAAACTGTAAATTTAGAACTTTAAATAATAATTAGCCAATTTGCATTATAGTCACAAAAGATTAATTTTAGCCTAAATGAAAATACACTTAGAACCATCAGAAATTTATAGAAAATCAAATTAAAGAAAATTAATAGAGAGAAAATACATACAAAAAATAAACAAAGAAAAAAACATGCAACAATATACACATCCTTTTTAAGACTTTAATCATAACAATATGTATATGGAAAAAGAAATACAGCATCACTATACATTTTTTCGAGTTTTTGTTGACACTTCTCCCATAAGCAATTATAATTCAAGAGTCTTCTTCATTTAGTTAAAGTATGAATCAAATAGAACAATAATGATATAAGTGGTAACAAATAAAGATGAATTTATATGGATAAAAATAGAGTAATTAGATAGTATATAAGTTATGAAAGATGAATATATTATTCCTTTATCACAATGAAAAGAAAGAATACAATGATTGCAATTATTATTCAAAATAATAGTAGCAATTAAAGCTGCACCAAGTAATTTGTCTAAATTATTATCAATGAAACATTGCAAGATCCTCCATCTTTTCGATCAACATTCCTTTATTAAAATGAAGGAATAATTTACACTTAGAGATTAAAATAATCATTCAATCTTTAGTGGGCATTATGATCTTTATATATTGATTCAAAGATCAATGGTCTCATAATAAAATAATTTACTTTTTAGTATAAAGAAAAAGATTTAAAAAATGGAACTAATTTAGTCTTTAAAAGGGTAGAAATGCCTAATATTTTTTTATGAATATTTTGTCTTTCAACTTTTGACTTAACATTTTCAAATTTTTAATATTTAGTGTAGCATATAGAATGATTACTATTTAATATTTAATTAAGTAAATGTTTTATAATATTTTGATTTAACGTAGAGATAAAATGATAATCTAACTTTATACTCTACTGTTTAAATCTTTTTTACCCTTCAACCAAAAACAACCTTGGTAGAAATAAAAGGGACAAATACAATGAAAGCTTGAAGGAAACTTATCGCACAATGTAATATAGCACAAAAAGATTGAAGAGAGGACACCATATCAGAAAGAAAAATTATGCATTTGGATTCCATAGCCAAAAAGAACATACACAGTGAAATTCATTTTATACAATGACAAACAATCAAAGAAATATAAAAAACATTATGAACAACATATCCCAAAATTGTAGTCCACCTTACTTTTTTTCTATTAATATACCAACATATTATCTAAATATAACAATCAAATCATTAAATATAGAAGGAAGAATTATATAAATAACAAAACTAAAACGGAAAGTAACAAGGAAAAAATTGATAGCTAAATTGTGGCTTACTCTTTCAATTGATTTATTGTACGTCCATTTAAATGTCAAAATAACACTTTCAAATGTATTAGAACCTTTCTGTGCCATCATATAGTTTCATGTAATAGAGAAGACCAAGAAAATTTTCATTCCAAGAAAAAAAAGGTTGGAATATGAATTCTTGTACTTTTGAGTGCTCTTGATTTGTATTGTTAATTTCTTTCTACATGTCTTAAATATCTATACATTGCAATAATATGTGGAAGATGAAAATAATTCAAGTTAATTAGAAAGGTTGAAGTGACATATGAAAGTTCAAAAGAGTGATCTTCTCATTTATCATATTCATTGTAATTGAATGTAAGTTAAGTAGTGTGTTCAAAATTTAAAGTTGAAAAAACCTTCAACTTCAGTAATTAAGTGATGCATGAATAAATAGGAGTAATAGAAAGACTTTAAAAAATCTGATCATTTGCCTTACGTAATTGAAAGACATTGACTACATAAATTAAAACTTTCTCCCTAGCTTTAATACTTTAGAAAATTAAATAGAAGGATATAGTATAATTTTTATCTATTTTTTTTTTAAAATAAAAAATGGTCAATGACCATAATTTATTAAGAAAAAGCCAAAAGGCCCACATCACCTCCAAAAGACTCGGTCCAAAGAGTATAATTTTTATCTAGTTTTTAATTAATTAGATTTTTTTAATAGAAATTTAATTTATTGTAGGGGTAAAATAGTAATCCAACTTTGAGGTTAAGATCTTCCCACTTTTAGTAATATATGATGATATATGATGATATGATGATATCCAAAATTAACTTATTTTAAATACAAGACACTTGAAATCAAATATAAAAAAAATGTAAAGAAAATAAAAGAAATAGAAAAAAGATAAGAAATTTTTAAAGATTTTTTTTCTAAAAAAACATATATACACGTGGAGGCGCATGTATATCACTGGAACTAATTGAATTAGGTTGTGGCTCCACGTCAGCACATAAGGTGCAAAGAAATACATAAAAAGAAGAAGTTTAGGGATAATATGAAAAATAAAGTGTGTTCCTGAAATTTCGATTATAATTGAAGGGGCTACTTATGCCTTTTTCCAATTGTAATCCCACAGGTTGTAACAAAGCAGAACTCATAGTGTATCAAGAATGGTCAGTTGCAGAATTGGTCATATTGTTAATCATTGTGACATTAGTAGCCCTAATGCTTGAGTTGTCAGAATTGGTCATTTGAGATCATAAATAATGTCCAAGTTGACCTTATATTAAAGGTTTTCAACGCTAAAGTCATAAAATAACAAATAGATTGTATAGTTTTTTTTTAAATAAATGTTGAGCCTCCTTTGACTTGTTGTGTTTGTTTACTTGTTCATGTTTTGAACTTTCTTAATAAAAATCTTGGCTCCACTACTAATTGAAAACAATCACTTTGTTCCTTGTTTGTTCCTCTAACAGGCTAACCTAAAGAAGTAAGTTCCTCTGCCTGACTTTGTTTGAGCTATACAACATACTTTTTAAGTGAAGAATGTTCAATGTAATTTTCAGGTAGAAACCCTGGCTCCACCCCCCTTCGATGATTGTAGCTCCGCCTTTACCTATGTAAGAAAATTGGCTTACAAAAAAGTACACTTTTGTGTAGAACAAATGATATATAGTATCATAGCAAAGGGTAGACACCTCTGCTTCTTAGAAAATGGCACAATATTTGTTCTCTTTTCGTCAAATAACCGACATTTGCATCAACTTTTTCTACCTCAAGAGATGGGGACTTTACGCCAATGTATGTACTTGCTTAATGTATAATTGCAATGAGTTTCAACATCAATAGTATACGATCAAAAGAAGTCAAAGTTCACAAAAAGTAAAAGAATCTCATTCATCGTCTACGTATCATGCCCCAAGACATCATGGAGATTATACACTACATCTACTCTCTGACATTCCTATCAGAAGCAAAGATGAGAGAATTGAAGAACTGTTTAGAAGTTACAGTAATTGTTATGAATGATGTAGACCTTAAGGAAATTATTTCCCATATCCTCTTGTTCTTGTACAATATTTCTTGCAGAATCCTCAGTACGAGGGGGGCAATCATGTAATTCAATTGATTCCAAAGTACAAATATCCCCAAAATCTGCTGGAATTTCTAGCAGTGTGTGGCAGCCCTTCAGAACAAGTCGTTTTAGATTTGGGAAGTTATTACTGCTAGCTTCCCAATGCTTAAGATTAGCGCCACTCAGTAGCAACAACTTCAAGCTTTTGAACTTGTTTTCATCACTCAATCTCCATTTACGACTAAAGGTTCGACAACGTTTAAGTTTGAGCTCTTCAAGATTTGGCAACATCATAGAAGTTGATGATATGTCTACCCAATCAAAATCACTACACCGAGTTAAAGACAACCTCCTAAGTGATGTTGGAAAACCAATTCTCTTGATGGGGTGTCGAAAAAAAGTTGACCCATAAAACTTGAATGCTTCAAGTTTTGTCAATCTGGACATATCCAATAGCCGATTGAAATTTTCATTTATTTCAAATGGTAGATGAATGATTAACCTCTTTAGATTGGGAATGCAAGAAAAGACTTCATTTGTACAACTGGTGGAACAAAGAATAGAAAATTCCTCTAGATTTGGCATCCCTGTCAGAAGACTTTCTGTTCTAGGACTGGGTAAAAAAAGGCGTCCCTTCATACGTATATACCTAAAGTTCTTCATCATCCATATCTTCCCAGGTAAAGAATAACTTCTACCTAAAGGATAACCACTAAAGTTGGCATCCCTGCCACAAATTAGAGTTTGCAAATTCTGAAGCTCTGAGATTGAGTCAGGAATATAGTTGTGAAATGGAAATTGGAGATATCTCAAATGAAATAACTTTGTAATCACAAGTGGAAATGACTGACAACTTACATTTTCATTGAAGATGGCCAATACCCTGAGAAGGTTGAAATGAGAGAGAAATTCAAGAGGTTGATCAAAGTGAGAAAAAAGGTAAATAGATCTGGCGACAAGGGGTAATGCCTTACAATAATCATCAACTGAATAAGATAAGGCTTGAACACTGAAGCGACGAACATTATGCTTTTGTGTTGGAAGAGTAGGGTGAGTTCTCTCAACATGCATATGCTTTGTCATTTCAGCTTCTATCAAACAGAACTCGTGCAGTAGATCATGTATTCCACATGCTTTTATCTCACCATTGAATCTCCTTTTTCTAGCCTGTATCAAGTTCCTGCTAATAAGGTCCTCCAAATAATCTATTGCCACTTCCTCCAAACTTTTACCATTTTTGGAAATCCTTATAAAACCTTCTGCGATCCATAATTGGATCATTCTCCGAGTATCAACCTGAAAATCCTCTGGGAAACTACTCATAGAAAGAAAGCAAGGTTTAAGGCGACTAGGCAAGTGGTGGTAACTCAAACCGAGCACTCCTAAGCATTTATCTGACTGACTAGCAATTATTTCACTTAAGGTTCGGGCCACATCCTTCCAATTTTCTAATGTCCTGGTCACTTTAGAGAGATGTCCCGCAATCACTGAGATTGTCAAGGGTAGCCCTTGGCATTTTTCTACTATTTCCTTTCCAATTCCTTCTAACTCAGGAGGATGATCATGTTTTGGTCCAAACACCTTATCACAAAGTAACCTCCAACCGTTTTCTAAACTCAAAAGCTTCATCTCATGAGGGCTACAAGTATTTGCATACATTGCTACCTCGTTTTCCCTAGTAGTCAATAAGATTCGACTTCCATTGTTGTAATTAGGAAATATTCCTATTATACTATCCCAAACATCTGTACTCCAAATATCGTCAACAACAACAAGGTATCTTCGACCCTTTAGGTTCTTTTGCACCAGGTCAGCTAACTCATTGTCAGCCATCTTATCATAATTTTTTGCGTTCACAATATCTGTTTGCTTTGAAATGCTGTTTAAAGCTTCTAACAATACATTTCTACATCGAAATTCTTGAGATATTGTAACCCAAGCAAGAATGTCAAAGTGATACCTGATTGTGAGATGATAATAAGCTTTTTTAGCAAGTGTTGTTTTGCCAATGCCTCCCATGCCTGTTATTGTGACAATGTCTAGATCCCGTACTCGTCCTTTTAACCTATTAACTATGATCTCCAAATCACCATCGAGTCCCTGCACAATATCATCTTCCAACAATAATTGATAACTAGTAGGAGAAGTGCCAATCAAGGAATCCCCGGATAAATCGAGAACTTGATCAGTATAACGAGAAACAATCTTCATCACTTGTTTCTTGGTTGTATCCATTTTTTTAACAGCTTTTAGTAAATCCAGGTGTTGTGAAATTCCAAATTTCCATCTCGAGACTTTGACAATTCGAGAACTTTTCAGCTCAAGAACATCTTCTGCATAACTAGCAGCAACTCTAATTTTTTCCTCCAAAGTTTTGATCTTTTCAGTGTCAAATCTACTCTTGCTAGCATTTTCAAGAACGTTTTGGAAATATTCAGCAGTAGCATGAACAGAATCGAGCGCTTCAGCAGTGTGACCATGAAAGAGTTGTGGATTTCGTTGGTCAAGAGTTTGAAGAAGAGAAATTACAGCACTATAGGCTGCCATTAAGTCAATATGGAAAGGAATTGAAACAAAATAATTCTTCAAGGTGCAGAGACTTGTTGTATTTGTAGAAACTTGTTGTATAAAATCCTGGTTTTTTTTAAAAAAAATGAGGTAGGCAAAGGGAAAATAGGAAAGGGAATTACAAGGTGGGGAATTGAATCGTCACCAACAATGGAGCTACTAAGATTTTCCCACCCTCTATTTCTTTTCCTTTCGTATAGTAGATAAAATGAATTTCTTTGAAATTTCTAATTGACAATAGAAACTACTGGGAAATTGCTCCCAATAAAGAAATTTCAAAACGCTCTTCTTTGAATTGACAGCAGAAACTACAATGAAATTGCTCCCAAAGAAATTTCGAGGAATTAAATCAAGTCTAAAGTTACACTTGATGTAAATACTGTTTATTTGTGAATACATGAGATTTTTTAAAACATTTTAATAGGTTATATGTGAGTCATTTGTATAATGGTAAGAGTATATATATGAGTCACTTTCATAACGGGTATATATGAGTCAATTTCATAACGGGGTATATAGGTCTAAATGATGAGAGGTATATCTGACCCTTTTTCCTGTTTTTATTTGATTTTGTTCACTTTTTTTGGTATATATTCAAAATTAACTTATTTTAAATACAAGACGCTTAAAATCAAATATGAAAAAAATGTAAAGAAAATAAAAGAAATAGAAAAAAGAGAGAAAACAAACAAAGGAGGTAAAAAATTTAAAAATTACGTGTGTATTTGAGAAAAATTTATATACAAGTCAAAAAAAAATATTTTTTTTAATGTAAACCAACTTATTATTTTAAATAAACGGCAAAGATAATTATAAGATTTTTTTAAAGATTTTTTTTCTAAAAAAACATATATACATGTAGAGGCGCATGCATATCACTGCAATTAATTGAATTAGGTTGTGGCTCCACGTCAGCACATAAGGTGCAAAGAAATACAGAAAAAGAAGAAGTTTAGGGGTCATATGAAAAATAAAGCGTGTTCCTAAAATTTCAATTATAGGTCAAGGGGCTACTTATGCCGTTTTCCAATTTTAATAACACAAGTTGTAACAAAGCAGACCTCATAGTGTATCAAGAATGGTCAGTTGCAGAATTGGTCATATTGTTAAATTAATCATTGTGACATTATATTAGTAGCATATTGTTAAAGTAATCATTGTGACATTATATTAGTAGCCCTAATGCTTAAGTTATCAGAATTAGTCATTTGAGATCATAAATAATGGCCAAGTTGACCTTATATTAAAGGTTTTTAACGACAAAGTCATAAAATAACAAATAGATTGTATAGTACGTAGAGCAACTTTCACATATAGCAAGCATAAAAATCATATTTGTATGTTATAGTTATAGTTTGCATAATTGCGCTCCATAACAAATTTTATGTTTGCTATGGAGCTTTTGATTTGCATAATTCGCTACAAACATCCATTTTATACAAATTGTTTAGTTTTGTATAAATTCATTTATACATTGTAATTTGTATAATAAGATCTGTATTTGTATATTTATAAGTGTATAGGACGAAAATATATGTATTTGTATTTGTATATACACTTTTCTCTCGCTTTATACAAACACAAACACATTTTATACCGAAATGTATAAAATGACTAATTGTATACCGAAAATGGCTAATTGTATACCGAATCAGATGGCAAAAAAAGAGATGTTTGCTGCGAATTACAATTAAAATAAACTATGGCTATAACATTTAATTTGAATTAATAGTTTGCTATTTCATACAATTTTTCTTAGTAAATATGGGGTACACACAAAAAGCGCGTGTCGAAAGACTAATATAATAAATGTTGAACCTCCTTTGACTTGTTGTGTTTGTTTACTTGTTCATGTTTTGAACTTTCTTAGTAAAAATCTTGGCTCCTCTACTAATTGAAAACAATCACTTTTTCCTTGTTTGTTCCTCTAACAGGCTAACCTAAAGAAGCAAGTTCCTCTGCGCAACTTTGTTTGAGCTATACAACATAGTTTTTAGGTGAAGAATGTTCAATGTAATTTTCAGGTAAAAATCCTAGCTCCACCACCCTTCGATGATTGTAGCTCCGCCTTTACCTATGTAAGAAAATTGGCTTACAAAAAAGTACACTTTTGTGTAGAACAAATGATATATAGTGATGTGAGGCCAAAAATATATATTTTTAATTATTATTTGCCTCACATTTATTATTTAGATCTGTCCTTTTTTAGCATTAATTTTATGGATTGTGCTAAATAGTGTATTTTATTTGTAGGAGTAAATTGACGTAAAGTTGAAGAAGTTTGGAGCTAAAACGAATTAAAGATGAAAGATTATAGAAGGAAATCAAGCAGACAACTTAATGGATTAAATTGAATATAATAATATATAAAATTATATGCTGCAAAGTGCACATTCAATTGGAAACTTGAAAGGAGAATATTGCTGCCAGCCACGTGGCAAATTCTGATGGCAGCGGCCAATTGAGGAGGTGCGCTCTATTAAGAATTCATCACCAACTTAATTATTTACTTAAGATAAAACAAGAAAATTCTAGAATATTCCGGAGGTGTAGAGAATTGAAGGAAGATCTCTAGAATGAGTATTCTAGAAAGAATAGTCTAGAAATGTTCTAGAAATAATAGTTCTAGAAAAAGATAGTTAGGAATATTCTCGAATAGAGTAGTATGTATCTCTCTAAATTCTTCCATCACCTCCTATAAATAGAGGTGGTCCATTTGAGTTGTAAGCAACCAAGAAAGCAACCAAGCAAGTAACCAACTAAGTAAGAAAGCAAGAGAGCAAACAAGTGTGAGTGCTCAAGTAAGGAGTATTGCTGAAGCAAGCAACAAGTGTGATCAAGATTGTAAGACCGAAGCGGGTCCTTACTTTGATATAATAAAATTCAAGTTGTGAGAAGTCGATTGTACCCGTCGTCTCCAAACAAATAATATCCAACAAGTGGTATTAGAGTCAGGTTGATAAGAGCAAGGTAGTAACTCAAAGGAGATCCTACAAGCTACCGTCGGAGGCTACAAATCGCGAGGCACTAATTAATGACGGATTTTGTATACATTTTTATAACAACTTTTAGCAAATTCAGGTGTAGTAAAATTCCAAATGTCCACCTCGAGACATTGATGATTTGAGAAATTTTCAGCTCAAGAACATCTTCTGCATAACTAGCAGCAACTTTAATTTTTTCCTCCAAAGATTTGGTCTTTTCATTGTCGAATCTACTCTTACTAGAATTTTCAAGAACTTTTTGGAAATATTCAGCAGTAGCATGAAGAGAATCGAGCGTTTTAGCAGTGTTACCATGAAAGAGTTTTGGATTTGGTTGGCCAAGAGTTTGAAGAAGAGAAATTACAGCAGTATAGGCTGCCATTAAGTCAATATGGAGAGGAATTGAAACAAAACAATTTGAAGGAGTAGAGAGGATGTAATTGGGGATAACAGGGAGTCAAAATGGGGTAGGCAAAGGGAAAATAGGAAAGGGGATTACAAGGGGGAATTGAATGGTCATCATGAGCTTTTAAAAAATGAATCTCTTACCAGAAAAATGATGTGGTGCAGTGGATAAGACTCTCTTAAGGGTGTCGGATTCGAGCTTTAGGGATGAAAAAATGTAGGAAGCAAGAAAAATAACAAATGAATTTCTTTGAAATTTTAAAAAGTAGTACCTATACCTAGAATTGATGGTAGAGACTACCGTGAAGTTGCTCCCAAAGAAATTTCAAAAAGTAGTACCTAGAATTGACAGTAGAAACTACTGCAAAATCGCTCCAAAAGAAATTTCAAGGAAATGGCGTTGGAATAACAATTTTTTTTATTTTTTTTATTTTTTTGTTGTTGGAATAACTATTGTGTGGTGCCTATTACTATATTTATTATTGCAATAAAGATGGTTGTTGACTTTGGAGTAGATACGAATTAATACTTCCCGTTCACATTAAGAAAATAATTATTGATATAAGTATTTAATGTTGAGAGTAAAAATAGAAAAATATTATTGTCTTCTCTTGATATGTCGAAAGTGACAAGTAAAAATGAAAAATCTATTTTAACCAATAGCCTTCTATTGGACCCAGGTTACACGACGTGAACAACTTAGATATTTTTGACTCAGACTTTATATTTATGTTGAGAAATTTACTCAAGTTGTATAATAATGTATCTTTAATTCAGTATTCAAAAAAAGAAGAAGTGAGTTTAGAACTTATAAACTTAAAATCTTGAACATATCTATTTCTCAGTAAAATGATTTAAAAAAACAAAAAAGTCTGGACTAAAATAATTGAAAATTTAATTATAAAAAAATGAGGAAAGGGGTAAACTCAACAATATGATCCCAAAGAGCACTCATGCTAACACAATGAGTGTTGCCAGGCATCATCTCAGACAATGCTTGCAGCAACTATATACCACATCTAGAAGGCTCGAAATGAAACTCTGTAATATATAGAAGTATTTATTTTGTGTTATGTGAAAGTTCGAAATGAATAAGGTATTTATTATGCATTGTCTATTTTGTGTTTGAACAATACAGGATTGGTCCATTTAACTAATCACCCATACTACTTCATCAATTGAATGCAAAGAGCAATACGCAACACCATGGAATTTATAATCTATAAAGGGAACAATGATTTCAGATTATGCGGTAGTGTCTATGTAATGTGACTCTCCACATTATGTTTTTTGCTAAGTAGTTCAAGAGTTCTCCTTATTGCTTTATATATGATTGTAAATGTAAATCTTGCTGTGGTTGGTGGTGGCACAGCAAGTTTCAGAAGCAAGGCTCTCTGTTTGTTCAATTGACTCTTTAGCTAAATTGATCTGGCCTAATAACTATGGATTTGTTAGATTGTCATGATGCTACCTGGTCCGGTGCAGCGGTATAAATTGATGACAGTACATCTAAAGATGCAGAAAGCATACTAAATGGTGTTAAGTTCAACCAAGTCATGAAGAGTTTAAATAATGAGATCGATACAGGAATATCTCTGTTCAATGGAACTTGGATATATCTCAAATGAAACAACTTTGTAATTACAAGTCGAAATGACTCCAAGTATCCATTTGTATTGAAAATGGCCAATACCCTAAGAAGGTTGAAATGAGAGAAAAATCATGTATTATAGGATCATGGCGGTAGATGGGAAATACAAAATCACAAATGGGCTAGACATGTATTAAACATGCTTATTTCAAAAACATGAATTTTACAAATGATCAGAACATAAAAACGAAAGATTTTACTTTTCAAAATATAAACTAAAACATTCTGCATTTGGAAGATGACATTAGATGGTCCCTCAAACTAAGAAACAGTCCCCTGCATATGCAAGATCAAAAGTAGAAGTCATCATCTTAATTTCAAGATAAACAAAGATAAGAGAATCGAAAAACTGTTTAGAACTTACAGTCATTGTTATGGATGATGTGAACCTTGAGGATATTATTTCCCATGTCCTCTTGTTCTCGTTCAATATTTTTGGCAGAATCCTCAGCAGTAGCGCTGCAATCATGTAACTCAACTGACTCCAAAGTACAAATTTCCCCAAAGTCTGCTGGAATTTCTTGCAGGTGGCGGCACTTCTTCAGAACAAGGCGTTTTAAAATTGGGAAATTATCACTGCTAGCTTCCCAATGCTTAAGATTTGCGCCACTCAGTAACAACAACTTCAAGCTTTTGAACACGTCTTTATCACTCATTCTCCATTCATCACTCAATCTACATTCATTACTCAAGGGTTCATAATGTATAAGTTTGAGCACTTCAAGATTTGGCAACATCATAGCAGTTGATGATATGTCTGCCCAATCAAAATAACAACACCGACTTAAAGACAACATCCTAAGTGATATTGGAAAACCAAATCTCTTGATGGGATCTCTCAAATAAGGTGCCCCGTATAACTTGAATACTTCGAGTTTTGTCAGTCCGGACAAATCCAATTCATGATGGGGAATTCCTTTCGGGATATGAGGTAAATGAATGATCAAGACCTTTAAATTTGGAATGCCAGAAAAGACTTCCTTTGTACAACTGAAGTAACAAACACCAGAAAGTTCCTCTAGGTTTGGCATCCCTGTCACAAGACTTCCTATTCTAGGACTGGGTAAATGAGAGGGTACCTCCAGACGTATATACCTCAAGTTCTTCATCATCCATATCTCCCTAGGTAAAGTATGACCACTACAAATTAGAGTTTGCAAATTGTGAAGCTCTGAGATTGAGCCAGGAATTTTGACGTGAAATGGAAATTGGAGATATCTCAAATAAAATAACGTTGTAATCACAAGTGGAAAAGACTCAAACCATACATCTGTATTGAAGATGGCTAATACCCTGAGAAGGTTGAAACGAGAGAAAAAATCATGTGTTATATGATTATGACGGTAGATGGGCAATATCCTGAGAAGCTTAATATAGGGTTCAAGAGGTTGATCCAAGTGAGAAAATAAGAAGATAGATCTTGCAACAGTGGGTAATATCTCAGAAAAATCAGCAAATGAATAAAATCTGGTTGAAAACTGAAGTGACGGGCATTGTGCCTTTGTGTTGGAAGAGTAGGGCGAGTTCTCTCAACATGCATATGCTTTGTCATTTCAGCTTCTATCAAACAAAACTCACACAGTATATCATGTATTCCACATGTTTTTATCTCACCATTGAATCTCCTTTTTCTAGCCTGTATCAAGTTCCTGCTAATAAGATCCTCCAAATAATCTATCGCCACTTCCTCCAAAGTTTTACCATTTTCAAAAGTCCTTATTATGAAACCTTCTGCAATCCATATTTGGATCAATCTCTGAGTCTCAACCTGAAAATCCTCTGGGAAATCACCCATGGAAAGAAAGCAAGGTTTGAGGCGATTAGGCAAGTGGTGGTAACTCAAACCGAGCACTCCTAAGCATTTATCTGGATGACTAGCAATGATTTCACTTAAATTTCGGGCAACATCCTTCCAACATTCCAATGTCCTAGCTATTTTAGAAAGATGTCCCGCAATCACTGAAATCATCAAAGGTAGTCCTTGGCATTTTTCTACTATTACCTTTCCAATTTCTTCCAATTCAGGAGGATGATCACGTTTTGGTCCAAACACCTTATCACAGAGTAACCTCCAACCGTTTTCTAAACTCAAAAGCCTCATCTTATGAGGGCTACAAGTATTTGCATACATTGCTACCTCGGTTTCCCTAGTAGTCAATAAGACTCGACTCCTATTGTTACAATCAGGAAATATTCGTCTTATGCTATCCCAAACATCCGTACTCCAAATATCATCAACAACAAAAAGGTATCTTCGACCCTTTAGGCTCTTTTGCACCAGCTCTGCTAACTGATTGTCATCCATTTTATTATAGTCTTTTGCATTCACACTAACTGATTTCTTTGGAATACAATGTAAAGCCTCTAACAATACATTTCTAGCTCGAAATTCTTGAGATATTGTAACCCAAGCAAGAATGTCAAAGTGATACCTGATTGTTACCTGATCATAAGCTTTTTTAGCGAGTGTTGTTTTGCCAATGCCACCCATGCCTGATATTGTGACAACGTCTAGATCCCGTGGTCGTCCTTTCAATCTATTAATTATGATCTCTAAGTCATCATCAAGTCCCTGCACAATATCATCTTCCAACATAGGATAACGAGTAGAATAAGTGCCAATCAAGGAATCCCCATATAATTCAAGAACTTGATCAGCATGATGTGAAACAATCTCCATCACTTGTTTCTTTGTTGTATCCATTTTTTCAACAAGTGGTAGCAAATCTTGGTGTTGTAAAATTCCAAATGTCCAGCTTGAGCCTCTGACGATTTGAGAAATTTTCATCTCAACAACATCTTCTGCATAACTAACAGCAAGTCTTATTTTTTCCTCCAAAGATTTGATATTTTCAGTGTCAAATCTACTCTTGCTAGCATTTTCAAGAACGTTTTGGAAATATTCAGCAGTAGAACGAACAGAATCGAGCGCTTCAGCAGTGCGACTATAAAAGAGTTCTGGATTTCGTTGGTTAAGAGTTTGAAGAAGAGAAATTACAACACTATAGGCAGCCATTAAGTCAATATGGAACGGAATTGAAACAAAATAATTCTTCAAGGAGTAGAGAGGATGTAATTCAAGATATCAAATATTACTCTTTTATATTTGTAGAAACTTATTGTATACATCCTATTCTCCCACTCTTTATTACTTCTCCTTTTCCTATAGTAAAAAAAATGAAATTCTTTAAATTTGAAAAGGTAGTACTTAGAATCGACAGTAAAAGTAGAAACTACCGCGAAATTGCTCCAAATTATAAGAAATTTCAAGGAAATTAAATGGCTTTGAATGACTTTTGCCTAGTACGTATCACTATATTTATTATTTCAATAAAGATGGTTGTTGGATAGGTGAGAGTTAATAATTGTGTAATGAACTAGCTTTTAGATGGACCAACACTTTTTTAGTGACGTGACACCTAGTGTTAGATCGAGAAAGATTTTGATACTTGACAAATAGGGAAACAGATGAAAGAAACAAGTTGCGCCGACATGTTCCTTTCAGACCGAATTCGACTGGGATAAGGAGAACGTCAACCACGTGAATTAGAAGTTATAAAGCGGTGGAAGGGTTGCTTTTTCGACAAGAAAGCAGTGCAAAAAGGTTTCCTTTCATAAAGAATTCCTTTAAGGAAGAGGAAGCATTCATAAAATCAGTTTACAAGTATTTCCAAATACCACACGGATAAGGAAGTAGAGTTGAAGTAGGAAAACAAATTGAAGTAGAGTTGAAGTAGGAAAAGGATTCTTGGTCTACTTAGTCTATAAATAGAGCAGGGATCTTCCAACGAAACTTGCGCACTTAAACAGAGAGTTACAAGCAGAATACAATCAAATAGAGGGAGTTCATATTTGAGTGATTTTTTATTACAAAGTGCAGCCAACGCAAGGAAATAAGATTGAAGAACCTGATCAATATTCATAGGCTTATGCTTTATAGTTCTGAAGTCAAGTTTGCTTGTATTGAGTTTTTATCGAGTTGTATCTTTATTTCTTTCTAGATCCAGTGAAGTATAAACTGGAGTAGGAATAGAGTCTTCAAGTTGGGGTGACTTAAAGACTTGGGAACATAAACCTTGGGGGGTTTGTGTTGGAGTTTAGGAATTAGAGTTAGTTCCTAGGATTGCAAGAGTTGTAATCTGAATTCATAACTTGAAGTGGGGTCGACGATCTAGTTGGTTGTTGACATCTAGGAATTAGAGTTTATAATTCCTTAGGTTACATAGGTTTGTAATCTTTTGTTGAGGCTCAGAGTTTAATGAAGTGGAGTTAAATCCTGCAGAGGTGCAGGTCGTGGTTTTTTACCTTTATGAGCCGGGTCGTGGTTTTTTACCCTTTATGAGCCGGTGTTTTCCGTGATAAAATTATATTGTGTCATTACTTTATTTGCTTTACATAACGTAACTGTTGTAATCTGCAAAGAAACATATAGAATGTACCTGTTCCTTAGGCAAATCTGGGGGTCAATATTCCAACACCTAGTTTTTTAAACAGAAAAATCGATAACATTAAACCGAAAATATTCAAACCAAAAAGCCTTCTATCGGACCTAGGTTACCCGGTCTGAACAACTTAGATAACGTTGGCTCAATTCTTATATTTATGTTAAGAAATTTACTTAAGTTGTATAATAATGTATCCTTAATTCAGTCAGCAAAAAAAGAAGTGTGAGTTTAGAACCTTTTTTTTATAGTACCAACAAACGTGAATTACATGAGAAACAGATCATATTTAGTACTCATTATGGCAAAAACAGCTTTTAACAACAATAAATATACACACAAACAAAGAGTGTTAAAACATTTATCGGCATTAGTTAACTGTCATTGGATCCAATATCATTATAAACTTTAGGGACATTTACAAAGAGTGCTAAAAATACATATTTAGCGGCAATTAAACTATTGTCGTTAGTTTATTGCCAGTAAAGATCATTTTTGGTGTAATGATTGTTTCTAGCAGAGCAGTAACAAAGAGGTGAAACACTGGATTGGTTTAAACTGCAAGCAAAAACTATCATTCTTTTGTCCACTTCCTTTCAGATATGGACCTCTATTATTTAAAATGTTAAACAAGAAAAATACAATGTAAAGCAAGGAAATGTTAAACCATGGTGTTCCAACATAATGTAGGAAACAACTTTGTTACAGCGTCAACGTACAAGCCAATTCCATCAAACCAGCTGCAACTTCTGTTGATGAAGAGACCAGCCTGTTGGTTAATTAGAACTTCTGTTGTTCTCTGTAAGGGATGCCTTCTCATATTAGTTTCGAGTGAGAGATCTATTATGCATTGTCTATGGTGTGTAAGAATCCAAAGTTTCACCGGAACGTCAGATTGAGCTGATTTGTGAATCTCTTGAACTAGTTGTTGAGTAAAGCTCGAGGAACAACAACTAGCTGCTGTGTTCTTTGTTGCCGGTAGACGTTAAAGTTCTGCTTTACTTGATTACAAATTAAACCTGTTGTAGAGCTATGGATTCTGAAAGCTGTCAAAAAACAAATTAAACCTGTTGTAGAGCTATGGATTCTGATGCTGCATTATATTGTTGATTAAATTCTGGTTTGAAACTCAACGCGAGATTGAATTAGTGATCAGGACAATAAGCTGGGAATACATTGAACAATACAGGATTGGTCCATTCAACTAATCAACCATAGTACTTCATCAATCGAATGCAAAGAGCAATATGCAACACCATGGAGTTTTATCTTTCATACATGCCCATTATATCTAAAGGCAACAATGATTTCAGATTACGCGTTACTGTCTATAAAGCGTAATCTACATGTAATGTGATTGTTGACACCCAATTTTGACCCTACACAATATAAATTGATCATCGAGCTTCTTAAATTTTCAACGATTTGAAATAATTGACTTTATAAAATTCAAAATATTTTCCGAGTCATTTGAAGTAATTTAGTCATTTTTTATAATTTTTAACTAATATATATATTATATAATTTGGTATATATTTATTACATTTTTTGAATATTCGAAAATCGTCTCAAAAAATATTTTAATTTTACTCAAATAGTTGGTTGATTGATTTAGTTAATTAATACTTATATTTTCAAGTTATTAGTTTATAATCAAGTCAATTATTTTATTTTGTTAAGATTAAGAAGCTCATTAATTAATTTATATTAATCCGTCTCATTTAATATCTAGCCGAATTCTCTAAAATTAACTCTTATTGGCTACAATTGAAATTCATTTGACCATAATTAGCAATTAAGTCATAATACCTAACATAATTAGTCAAAATAATAACACTTTAAAATATTTATTTAAATTGTCAGAATGACAATATTTTGGAAAATAATATGTATTCAAATTTTAGTATTTAAAATTAATTTTATTTATGAAAACAGTCCTATATTGGACCAAATTCTAAACCAATAACTGTTTAAAAAGAAAAAAAAAATTAAACCAATACCCATTATCCTTCCTTCTTCACCTTTCACGTTTCTACCCCCACCTTTCACGTTTCTATCCCTTTTTTCATGTTTCCAGATTCTCTTTCTTCAAGGTGCTCACAAATTGTTCATCAAAATATATATTTTAATTCAAGAAATTTTCTCGATTGTTAAACGTAATGTCTTTATTAATTCAAGCAGATTTCTTGATTGGCAAGGTAATTTTCATTATTTATTTTGATTTGTTGTTTAAAATCACCGATTATGGTGTATATTCTGGATTCTATATATTACGGATTTTCAGTCGAATTTTTCGAGTTTATGTGATTTTGTTTAGATATTCATCAAATATTTATGATTTTCAATTTTTTTCAATCTTTTTTGCGATTTTCTTTTAGTTTTTCAGATTTTGTAGAATCTAGAAATTCATATATATGTTTAGTTTGTTTGATATTTAATACATTTTAATATTTGATAATATCAATTTTTATGCAAGTTTGTTTACATATTCATGTAAAATTTATGTATTTTAGATTTTTA